>VUQR01010298.1:32286-44351 GCA_015108515.1 Hemichromis elongatus | reverse complement strand
TATATTAAAATGTCACATTAAATCTTTTTGAAGCTGCACTTAAAAATGAAATTGTTAATTGTTATTTTGCAAAATGGGAATTTGCTACTTAGTCTGCTGGTTCCTGATTGGCCTTTTGTTTTGTTTACCTAAATCAGGTTTTGGCTTTGCCTTTTTTTTTTACAGTAGCTATAGCTGTCGAAAGAAACCAAGTGTATCAGGGAGATCTGCCTTGTCCACCAGGATGTTTAAAAAAGAAGGAAAGAAAAAAAAAGAAGCATTACGGTCACTTGGGATGAGGATTCAGATAAACATGTATTTTAGACGACAGGCAGCCTTTGCAGTCGAAGCTCTTGTACAGATTTATTTCAGGAGGTCTAGAGAGATAAAACCTGTGATCCTAGACTGTGCAGTAGTTACTGAAATCTGAATATATTTGACAAACATGTCATTAATAAGATTTAACCTTGTTGACCGCTTAGGTCTGGATTCAGTCCAGAACACTAGCTAAAATAATGGTTGCTAGGTCTGACAACAGTAATGAGACAATATTGTTTGTGTGTGTCTGTGCGTGTGCTTTTATTTGGCCAGCTTGTGTCATCTCAGGAGTGTCAGCTTGTCCTTTGTAGACAATCCTCTCCTCCTGAATGGAACAATGCTCTGTTTTTCATCTGTAAACCTTGCCTGGGGATTTTTTTATGGCAGGTTCCTTCTCAAAGAGGACAGGACGCTGCTGGGGAGGAGATGGGTCACTGCTCTCCTTTAGAAATGTTAAATAGTAAAGACTTTTATCATTCTAAGTATGAACTTGTGAAGCACAGATATAGTTTGACTTTAAAAAAACCAATCACTTCCAGATGTTTCTCTGTTTTCATTTTCAAAAATGCTGCACAGGAGTATTTTTCAGAGTCTAAGTGGTCAAGTTTAAATGTCAGGCACACCCAAAAATCCTAATGCTTCTGCAAGAGCCAAGAACCTCTATTTGGGAAGGAGGGGGTCTTCTTGCTGGCGCTCCACTCTAAACCAGCCGGGATTCAAATATGTAATTTATTGTAATAAGTATGGATGTAATACTTGCAGTCTGTGAACATGCACAGTAACAGGTATGAAGCAGCCGTTCCCATTCTGTCCTCTCCTCCTCTCCTAATGCTCCGCAAATATTCCTGGAATTTTCTCATTATACAGTTGGAGTGAGCTGCAGGGCTGCCAGGTTTGGTCATTGTCTGTGAAGGAAAAAGAGTGTCTACTGCTCAACAAAGAGACAGTAGTTTAGGATTGAGTTAAACTTACTTAGAAATAAGCCATTTAGACATTTAACGGACTGTTTGGCTGGGCTTGTTTGTTTTTTTGTTTTTGTATTGACCATAAACTGAGAGTAACGGTGTTCATTAAAGCAAACAGCATTTGAGGTATTTGATTAATCAGGCTAAGAGTGAAATAGCTAACTCATAATATCAAAGGGTATTTGACAGGTGCACTGTGTGTAGCTGCTTGCTCACTAACCTAACCTTTCCCTCTCCTGTTTGAAGTGGGGGGAGTCTCTGTCTATCCTAGCCAAGGTCCAAGAGCAATGCCATAGCAACTATTGCCCTGCTGAAGTCAGCTAACCACACACAGACACACACACAAAGATAAATGCTAACTGAACAGCCTAGTGCCATGGAAACATGCTATAGACACACACCACACAAGTCAACTGTGCTTTATTCTGTGGCCTAGATAGGCTTTTGTGCTTGAGCAAAATCCCCCCCCCCATGCTGTTTTGATGCTAAACAGTTTACATGCCTGTATAAAATAGGTCAGGTAGACAGAGCGGCAGTACAAAATTGCAGATTGATTAATCGTCTTGTAGTTAGACCGACATACCTGGGTTTCATGAGTGTATTCAGCATGTTGAAATAAAAATCCAAGGCTTAAAGCTTTACACTCGTCTTTCTTCTTGTGGGGTTGAATGAGGGTATAAAGCCTTTGACAGGGATGAATATCATATTAAAGTGCTTTTGTACGGGTGTAACTGTCCTCCCTTGTCATCCATCACCCTGTCCCTCCTGCCAGCAGCAGCAGCAGCAGCTGTGAGATGCAGTGGCTGGAAGAAAGAGCAGAGCTCAGCAGCCAATGCATTTGGTTGGAACTGCGCTTGGCTGAACTAGAAGTGAGGATACTACAACTGGGGGAGATCCACAAGCATATGCGCTCTATGAAGGTATGACAAAAGGTGTCATACAAACTAACTGACAGACAGTTGGTCAGTTATATTATAGGATATTAAGCTTGCACAGTCTTAGTAAGTAAAATGATACAAAAAAACAAACTCTCATGGATTGCCAGAGCTACAAAAGTACTATATGTTGTAATCAGCGTTTTGCGCCTCTCTTCTGTCTTTCTGTGGACCTCTGTGTCGTCAGGGTGGGGTGGTGCTTGCAGACTCCCAGCCACTGACTGACAGGCAGATTCAGCAGACCCTGCTGAAGGAAATGGCAGGTTTATCCTGCACAGCTTCTGATCCGTACAACGAACCCTGCAGCCCTACACGCCTTCTGCACAATATAGAGAGACAGGTAGGAGGGAGGGATTATTACTTGCACCTCAGATACCAGGCATAGGTTTAAAATAAAGAGGATTAGTAATCTAGAATTTTAGACCTTATTTTAGGAGATTACTCTTTTCTATCTCGTGATCATCCCACTGTCAGGTTGAGAGGATTAAACTAATTAATTGTGTTATGCTTACTTTCTGACCTTTGTGGCATTTTGAGATTTAAGTCTGTGTTTATGACCTAGAGCTTCATTTTAATCACACTGATTTAACCCATGTGGTCAAAGAATTAGTTGTGCATATGGTTGCCTGGACACAAAACCTGTCACTTCAACTCCGAGCTAAAACTCACATATCTTTGCTTTCTGTTTTGGTTCTGATTTTATTTTGACGCTTCTTATCTTCTACCTAAGCCGCATAGTATATCCACAGAGCACCGACCTTACTCGTTTGCTTATCGTTGCAATCCATATGATTCGTATGGAAAGAAAATCCTTCCAACCTTAGGTGATCCAGGATATAAATTCATTATTACGCCCCCAGTGTGCTCACCCAACCAAGAAATACAACTATTTGTATTTGCGTTTACACTTGAATTTAAAGTGGTATGCACCGAAATACCAAAGTATGCGTTTTGCCTCAACATGTTTTCTGGGCGCATTCAGTGTGGGACTTTCTATTCACTCTCGGTTAATACTCTTTTTGTGCACCTCGGTAGAAAGTTCTCATATATGCACTATGATCCTTTTTAAGATTACAAGGCCTGCTTATATTTATCAGCCTGATAACAAATAATATGAATGAGCCAAGGCTAAAGACATCTAACTTGATGTGTTCTTTCTGTGAACCAAATGCTTCAGGGGACGTCAGATCGACTGGATTGTATCTCAATCTTATGTAAAATGCATTATTTGGCTGATGTTTTCATTGCAGAGTGCCCAGCTCAACAGTCTGATGATCCCTCTGGGCTTTTCGCAGCTCTCAAAACAGTCACAGACCTATAAAGACAGGAGAACCCTCACAAGGTAGAGGACACACACACACACACACACACACAGAGTCAGATTGTGTGAATACCTTTATTATGCTGTGTGCTATTTACAAGTTGCAGTTAAATGACCTGTTTACAAAAAAACTATTTAAAAATTGTTAATTTATGTAAAAATCCAACATATTTCAGATTCTTAGTGTGATAGAAGTTTGTCTGTTATCTCTTTAAAGTCTAGGCGATAGGCTGAAAGCACGCCCCAGCTTGTCGTAAAACCCACTGAACCCACTTCGTTCTCTTCATCGAGCCTGACTTCAGTAATCCCTTCATGTCTCCCCTTTCTGTTGCCTTTTTAACTCTCTGCCTAGCTGTGGAGATGAAAGCCCCATAATCAATGAAAGGCATTCTGTTTGTTTTATTCATGTACAGTAACAAGTGAAAATAAGTAGGTATTGATGAACAAGATCTAGGGAATCAACACCTTGAAACAAGTTGCTTTTTTAGCATTGTAGTCTTGCTATGAATCACAAACCTAACACGTGACCTCATCTGGTTGTGTTTCTGCAGCGGCCAGAGAGGAGATGACGTTTTCATGCCCGTGAGCTTAAAGAGAAGGAGACTAGGGACTGGGCGGCTCTTTAAAGCTGACGCGTCATGCGTGTGTGCCCGAACCCGACCCCTGGTCGCCTACCACAAGCACAGGCTGTTCACTTTCAACTCGAACGACTCTGGCAGTCCACTGGTAGGCCATATGTCGACCCCCTTTACATATACATAACTGACAAAGCACGCATGCCTCTTATTACCATGCAAACGTGTCAAGTAAATTGATTTATGTACTTCATAAGGAGATAAAGATTCAGAGATTCTTATGAAATGTAGCTTTAGAGCAGTGCCTTTGAGACCCATTTTAGTTTCAGCAGTGGAGTGCCATCACTAAAATAGTTCTTCAAATTAAATAGGAATTATTGTTCAAAGCCGAACACCTGCTTTTAATTAAGAAATAATATCTCTAATTCAGATAAACAAATGCAGGGTGCTATTTTAAAAGCTCAAGTCTTTATTTAGCCTGCCAGTACATTATGCTGTTCTCTTACTGCAGATAAAAGATTGCAGTGGTGGTGTGTGTCGAGTGGTTTTTAGCTTCACACTGTTGCGGTAATGAGGAGGTGTACAGCAGAGGAATCTATAAATCAGTTTAACTGTTTTATTTCTCATTCACTTGTTCTTGACCTTGAAGGACTTTCAAGCATCGGCCTGTCTCGCTCAGTGCCGGGATATTTATAGAGTTTCCGCATCTTTCTGATTCTGAACACTGTTAATCTGGATGGCATAGAACCCAGAACAATTTTTGCTGCTAATAATAAGCGGCATTGAGCCACCACCATTGTGACTTGTTCAGTAACAAAAAGCGTTTAATAGCTTTATTACTTTAAACAGTGTACTCCATCAGCTTCCTTACATCCATATCGTTCATATCCCAAGAGAAAGGAAGGGGTAAACTGTGCAAAGACACGTTTCCCCGTTGAGCTTCTCGCTCTGCAGATTTAGAGCAATTTTTTAAGTAATCTTTTTGTTCATTGGTTCTCTTTTCCTTTTGCTCCAGAACTCAAGAAAGTCCGTGGCTACCTTATCCCCCCCGCTCTCCTCATCTTCCTGTTCATTGTGCTCCTCTTGTGATCCCATAGCCCTGTGCTCTGATCCTGACTGCAGCTCCAGCGGCGTCTCCTCCGACGCCTTCAGCTTTCGACATCAGCCTGTGTCGTCTCTGTTGTTTGGTAGGAGAAACGTAGCTACGTTACGTTCGTCAGCATGAGCAAACTTTTGAAAGATAATCAAGATTTTTAGATCATTTGATTGCAATGTTGTTTTTGAACTGCAGTCGGCAAAAGTAAATATTAGGCTTCCTGTCTGATATGGTAGACTGACTCTGAAGGGTCACACACCCTGGTCATGTATTTGTCATCTGAAAAAAAACCCCCACTGGTAGCCAAGATTTGCTAAAATATGGGTCAGTTAAGATATGTTTATAGGGTTATAATAAACTAAGGTATAAAATGTAGATGTTTTTAGTTAACATTTTATTCATCTTTACATAACAAAATTTTAAAAAGACCCCACTGCACACAGCAGACGGACAGCCAAAACCTAACCAAACTAGTCCGCACAGCCAAGAAAACAGGCCAGGTTACATGCGATACTTTAAAACAGACATCGCAATAATTCAACATTAAAATTAAAGCACACGTCCTGTCGTGATGGACCATAACCACATTTAATCACACTTTGGAGAAGGATCGCTCAGATGAAGTCAACATGGGGAAAAAGTCCAAATATTTTCAGGGGGGATAAAGCTCTTTAATCTCCTGGTCTTCTGTTGTTTACTGGTCTACTGGCGACTACTAAAGTAATGTGATTGTGATTCTTAAACGTTTTTTTCAAATCGATTCAATTTTATTTATACAGCGCCGAATCACAACAACGGTCGCCCCAAGGTGCTTTATATTGTAAGGCAGACACTAGACTAATATATATATAGAGAGAGAGAGAGAGAGAGAGAGAGAAAAATCCAACAATCATATGACCCCCTATGAGCAAGCACTTTGGTGACAGTGGGAAGGAAAAACTCCCCATTAACAGGAAGAAACCTCTGGCTCAGGGAGGAGTGTCCATTCTTAGCTATGTGGCAGCAGGGATTGTGTGTGAAGAGTTTTAAAACCTTTTTTGATTTCTTTTCCTTTTTTTTTTTAGTATGCATAGATTCTGTAAAACTACGGTGACACGTGTTGAGATGCTGCTGTTTAAACTGTGTGCTGACTTGAATTTGCAAACGGTGTTGTGTTCTTGTGTCCCCACACTTAAAAATTGTCATATTTTTCCAGGAACACCTAGGAGCCACCATGTAAAGAGGGTGCCAGGCAGAGAGGTATGGTCCCAAAGACCTTTGGTTGTCAACAGTCCAGCAAACTACAAGCGACACAGCTCCACACGGCTGCACAAGAGTAAGATCCCTCTGTATACTCGTACTGGTTACAAATGAAGCCTTATTGTATGGTGCTCTCTTTCATTCTGCTGGTCTCCTTTGTTTTTCTTCTCTTCATGTTCACCATACTGATGTTTAGGCCCAAAGCATGCTTGCAGCATACCGTAGTGTGATCAGTCATTTAGCAAGTAAGAAGGTGCATCTTTAAAAAGAAATATAAGCTACAACAAGCAAGCAAAAGTTACTGTAAATGTAACTAGCTAAATCATCGGTAGCACTCACATCCTTATATTCTAAGCACACACTCAGATACATTAATGCAGCTGTTCAGTTGTAATAAATGCAGTCTTCCAGTGTTTCTAAAAAAAAATTGGCACATAATTAAAAATGAAATGACAGTTCATCATATTCAGACAGCTCACCCATTTGCTTGTATTCAGTGAAGGCAAACAATAACCGTGAACAAAGTCATCCGCTCGCTCTGCTTGTTTTCTCCCCGTCGACTATCATAATTCATTCCTAGTGTGTCAGATATCCTACTGGGGCTTTCAGAGGCATCCAGCTGAGCAGTATATATGGTTGTCCATATTGTGGATGGATGATTGAAAGTTTAGATTTTCTTCTATTTCTCTAGTAAAGGTTGAGGAAATAATGTGGAATAATATAGAGAGAGGGGGGACAGCATAAAGGAGGAGACACAGAGGAAGCAGACTGAACACGGATGAAGGCATCAGACCCAGCACGCTTGTCGATTTTGTGTCAGCTTGAATGATGTTATTGTCGTTTGTCAATAGCCGAAGAAGGCGGTCCGTCAGTTAAATGCCATCTCAGATAATAGCCACAGGGAGGCAGATTTCTTATCAAAGCTGATCTCAGCTGAAGTGGGGTGAGATTGCGTAAACCGTCAAATCAGGCAAGATGCAGAAATGTGGATGTGTGACGTTGAGACTGATGATAAATGACTTTCAACTGTGGTATATGTCATACAGTGTAACATAGAGAACTCAGTGTGTTTAAACACAAATTACTTACTATAGCCATGTTAAAAAAATGGAGCTGAGGATCACCACTCTATTTATTCCTGTGTCCTGTTCTTTAAAGTAATTTAAAGCAGCAGTTTGGTGAGTCAAACCTATATGAATAATGATTGAGGATTCATGTTTTTACTGATTGGTAGTAGATTGGAATAAAAATGGAAAACTCTAAATCATTCTGACAGTCTATTAATTCAGTTTCTTGTGTTCGACTCTGTGTTTCACTGTAGGTCACGATTACAAGCAGCACGCCAGGCATCATAAAAGCAGAGTTACGGGTTTGTCAGCCAGTCAGAGGAGAAGGAAGAAAAGACGCAATCACAGGCAGCTGGAAGGTGTGTATACGTAGTGAAAGCTTATACTTGGCTTTCATTACCTCTGCCAAAGCTGATGTTTCTGGTCGTGTGTGCGTGTCGTCATTCTGTCTGCAAACACGATAGCTTGAAAAGTTTTGATTGAATTCTGGTTAAACGTTGTGGGGGTGTAGAGTGCTGTCGTGTTAACAGTACATCAAAACTTGTCTTCCATCCAGATAGCCTCATAACTCACAGATTCTTCTATGTTTGCTTTGTATCATCAACATAGTCGACATATAGGGAATGATCTATGGGGATTTATCATCATTTTATAATGACTTGTGTTATGTATTATGTACATTACGGTAGCTGTATCCTCATAAATAAAAGCAAATTGTACTTAAAATTATGTCCAGTATATTAAAATGGATTTTAACAGGGCAAATAACAAAAGCCTGCACGTTCCACTTGTTTTTACTCCTATGCTAACATCTTAAAGTACTTTTAAAAGAACAAAGAAAATGAAATGAATCTATGGAAAATACAATACCATTACCCTTAATGGTAAATATGACCCAGAGTGAGCTGCCTTAGTGGAAATTTGCGCTCTTAGTGCTTCTTGTTATAGTTCTTTTAACAATGTAGCTGCTAGTTTTAGCGTACAACATGTCTGTATATGTCTGTGTTTGTATGTCCAGATAAGGAGGATGCCCTGTACCAGTTCTGTGATCCAAAAGAAAGTTCAGATGATGTGCTAGAGGAGATCAACACCCCTGCTTCACACAAGCAGGCTTCACAGGTAACACAAAACATGTGTTATTATTAAAAACTAAAGGACCAAGATATGTAAACTCTTTTGAACGATCGGTAAGCTCTTGATTTAACCTGGGAACGTTTACTTCTAGGGCTTTGTTCGCAAACGCCAGGGAGAGAACGTGTACAACATCGACAACATTGTCATTCCCATGCCACTGGCTAAAGTAGAAAAGCTGCAATACAAAGAAATTCTAATACCCAGGTATGGAATGTAACTGCCCCTGAAAGTGTTATCATGTATCACAATGAACCAGAATTCCTCTAGGAAGACTAATGACTAGTTTTAAAGAGTATAAAGTGAGTGATTGGTTTTATAGTAGTTGTGATTTTGCATAATTGTATTTTACAACTTATTTAGTATCATTTTTATTTATTTCACACAGTTTTAAGTTTGTCTGATTTGTAAAGCTATTGTTTAAAAATGGCATAGATAGAGTAGAGTAGATAGATGTTGTCCATTATCATTATTATAATGATTAGTTTATCTTTATTACAGTTGGCGAGTAGTTGACATCCAGCCTCTGATGGAGACGGAGCCAGAGAAGGTGGAGGAGCATGAAACAGAGCATTTCTTTTCTTTGAACATGAGCAGTTTATTTTCATTTGTGAACAATCCAGCATCTTATTAATGCCTGTCTGTGTGTGTGTCTGTGTGTGTGTGTTGTGTTCAGGCTGAGGATCTCAGTGATGACGTCTTTGCTCAGTGGCACCTGGCTTCGGAGCAAAAAGAGAAGTTACGCTGGACGTCCTGGGATAAGAGGAAACTCCGTAGGCGCCCTACAAGGTTGACGATCGCACAGACTCACAAATGTAGCAATAATGAATGTGTCTCATCAGTAATGCTAAATCTAAGGTGAACTACAATGTTAGAAAATCTTACAAAGTTATGTTTTTAAAGGGCCTCCAAAATTCAAACAATTATGTGAAAATACACAAAAAATAACCTCAATGAGCAGACAGAAGAACACATGTTATAACCTCAGATCTTCCAATAAATGTTCCCTGAGTGTGGATTAACACCGCCATTAGCCATTGTATTACATTTGACAAGTTTTAAACAATAAACTCTCAAAGAAGTGCAGCTGGTTTCAGACTTGTTTTGTTTGTGTGCATGTAAAAACATGGAAATTCGAGAGAGTGTTTCATGGGGCATGCTTGTTTTCTCATTCCAGATCTGGCGGCAGGCTTTTAGGCAGTGACGGTGGGATGTACACATCAGGAGAGGAGAGTTCTGTGGAGTGCAGTTGCGCTCAGCTGGATCTCGATGATTCGCTGAGGTCAGAGGAGTGGCTGGTAAGATCAAAAGCACCACAGCTGAAACCTGAAATCCCCAAGACAAACTGAGAATATCACAGGATGGCTGATCAAGGTGACACAGGAGGCAGCTCATGTGGAGTCATGCATATTTACAGTGTTGTTTCCCTTGTGTCCCCAATATGGTGTTTACCGTATATACGCTTGACTGTTGTTTTCCGACACAAGGCGTTGTAAATCATTTAAAGGAAAATCAGCAGACTGCAGTACTTTCTCCATACATTGCTGTGAGGATATTTTCTGTAACATTCCTGTGAAAAAAAATGAAGCCCTTCTTCAGCAGAGATAAAGAATATAAAGCAGCAGCATTCATCTCATTCAGTCGCCATTCATCTTGTGTGAGCTATGGAGCCTTGGTGGGTTCTTGAGAGCCTACACAGATACTTGTTTCCACTCTTGTTTCATGTGATGATGCCCTGATTGCAGTGCTCTATTCCACTTTGCTTTGATTGGAGAGGGAATGAGTTGCCCCTAAACCAGACTTACCTAATCAACCTTCTCCACACTACAAATAACCCCTACTTCACTGCTTTGCATTTCTTATGCACTCCAGAGGCCATACAAACCATGATTAAAGCACAACTATTATTTATTTATTTTTAAACAGACCCGTGAGCCATGCAAAGATGTATTATAGCCCCCAATGTGCATATTCACTGAAGGGACTGTTATGAAAAAAAAGAAGCTTTCTGCAGTTTTATTTTACTCTTCATGTCTGCCTCGCGGGAAAGTTAAGCAGCCAGTTGTGATTACTTACAAAAACACGCTCCACTGTCATATTCAATTTACAAATAAAGATAATATTCCAATGTTTCTGAATGGCATTCCTTGTCCTTCAACAGCCTCAGACACCCTGGAAGCCTCGAGTCTTTCCTTTGGATGAGGATGAGGAAGTCTCTCTGCTCTCTGATGAACAAATCTAAGTCCCGTTTGGGTGCGTAGTGATTAGTTCAGCCTCTTCCACTCAAACTCCCAACCAGCTCCATCTCAAGTTTCTTATGCTACACTGCCCTCTGCAGGACAATGCAAGAACAGCAGCTAATACTGCCGTGCCTTCTTTTTTTTGTCTTTGAAGATTTTAGATGTGCGTGTGTGTTTTCTCAATTTTAAGCCAGTTTAATTTGTTTAACCACTTATTCCATATCAGTCATACAATGAATTGTCTGTGCTTTGATAAATCTATCCAGTGTTTCGTTCATAACATAAAGTTATTAATACTGTTTTTGTGATTGTACTTACACACATACATTATTTATTTACTGGATCATAAAGAATATATTTGTTTTAGAAAGTTAAGCCTCTGAAAAACATCCTTCAGTATTTTATCACTTAATTTAATATTTGCATCATTTCTTTTCCATGAGCAGAAAATGTACCCTGAGAACCTTAACAGGAATATTTAATACATTCCATGAACATTGTGATCTGATGTAATAAAAAGACTTCTTTTTGTTAGGATTGTGACAGTAGTCACAGTAGTTTAAACTTCTGCAGCGATTTCAGGTTTTAATGTAAAATTGGTACTGTATGTAAAGTAATATATATCAGCAAGTTCCACTGTAGTGTCACGTTTCTTTCTCGTATGTATCTCTTGACACTATTTATTTCCACATCTGTCTTAAAATATAAATATAGAATGTGTTTGGTACCTTTTTATTTAATTTTTAACTTTTACTTGATGTACAAAAGGTGACAGAGCCTTTGTTTCTGTGGCTCCCAGACTCTGGAACTCTCTTCCTTTGAATTTGAGACCTGTAGACTCTGTCATTTCTTTTAAAAAACAGTTAAAACCCCAACTTTTTAAACTTGCCTTTGGTTGATGTTGTTTTATGTTATATTTTTTATTTTCTAGCTTCTGTGAAGCACTTGGTGATTTTTTTTTTCTTAAAAGCTGCTATATAAATAAAATTTTACTTTACTTTTACTGTACTTGTGCTTTAAATTTGAACATGCTGCTTTTTTGTATTTTTTTTTCCCACAAAATAAAATGTATTGGAAAAAATATAACTTTGCAAACATAAATGTCATGTTTTGCTTCCATAGTTATCACAGTGATCTGGTGTGTAGAAAAGGGGCATGGCTGCTATTTTTTTTTTTTTTTTTTTTTTTTTTTGTACCTG
>VUQR01010298.1:12022-27684 GCA_015108515.1 Hemichromis elongatus | reverse complement strand
CCCACTCACCCCCACCACACACACCCACACACACACACACACACACACACACACACACACACACACACACACACACACACACACACACACACACACAGGCAGTCGTCCTTTGTCACATTCGGAGCTTGATGTAATGCTCTTTGCTTGTTTGTGTCTGTGTGAGACAGAGAAAGTGGGAAAGGCTCCCTGTATGAAAGAAGATAGACACTCAGTGGTATCTTTGGCAGCAGCGCCAACACACTAACACTCAACCGACATGCCTGCCAGCTAACTGCCAATCTCACTCCCTTCTTTCTGTCCCTCTGGCAAAGGGAGGTACTCCAGGTTTTTGTAGAGATTAGCAGACTGGTCAGCGTGCCTGTAAAGCAGTGATTTATAATTATCTTAAGGATCAACTAGGGGCACACATTTTCTCATTGTAGAGTAATTGGTCAGTTATTTAATTTATAGATTGATTTTTTTACAATCAACATTTTTATTAAATAAGACAAAAATACTGTCAGTCCTCACATCTGAGACGCTTGAAAAAGCATTTTGCCCGACCCGTTTTGCAGTTGACGTATATGAAAACAGTTTCTTTATTGATGGTAATAATACCGCAGTTACTAGTCATTGTTGTTTATTCTTGTTTATGGCATAAACTTTCACACTGAGATCCAGGATTCTTTCTTACGCCCTTGCACTTTAAATCAATCTTGTCATGAGGAGAGAGGGGAAATAGAAAAGCATATGGGGTTCATACATAACTAGCAGGTCATTGATTAAGAGCTTGCTGTAGTACTTTAGCTGGCCACTTATATTCACCGTAACAGTGGGTAGCTCGGTGTCAAGGATGCATGGCAGCAGTTTAATGTCGCCAGGATAAGGTCGAGCTTTATGTTCGGTATTCAGGAGACTTTCTTGAGCATGGCGCTGTGCCTATGCAATGCACCGATGTGAACGAATGCTGTCAGGTCAGGGACAGGTGAAGGGCAACCATCAGCTGGAAGGCAATGTCTTGCTTGATGACAGCAATTCATTGACATTTGAAGCTTTGATTGATTGTCCTACTTAATAATGGTTGCTCCTTGTCAACTAAAGCTACCTGCACAAAGGATTGAGGCCCTACTGTGTTGCATTTTTGTAATTTTGAGGTTTCGAATGCAGAACTTGGTCACAACTCCTACCGTTAATGCAATCATATGCAAAGCAGTTGTTTCACTTCCATTTCCATGTCATACCTGTCAAATGTCATATTTAACCAACGCAATGCAGCCTCTAGTGACTTTACAAATGTTTCTTGTTTCTACCGTGAAAATCTTAACACTTCTTCCATTACAATCTGCCCTGAGAGCAGATTATCAGAGGAAATAAAGCGTGTAAATCGTAATCCCAGATCTGTATTGAAACGCTAATGGAAAGAAGAACGCTGACCTCACTTGTGTTCTTGACAGTCCTGTCAGCGAAAGAGCAATCACGCTGACAAGTCTGTGCTAACTAATTTACATTTTTGGCTACGGTTCAGGAATGGCATGCCCCCATGCTGACCTCGCCTGACTTGAAGCTAACGGACATCCGCTTCCACACAGATTTCTACACGCTACGCAGCTTGGTGATATATCTGCTTTTACGTGTCTTGCGGAATTCTGCTCCTCAGCTTTGATTTTTCTGCCCTGAGGGACAGCTGGGGTCAAGCCCGGCGATCTTTAGTTTGCGGGAGGCTGAGATCAGTCAAGTCAAACCCACAAGAGCCTGTCTCAACATCCAGACTCTATCTGTCTTCCTGACATCTCTGGTTGCAGTATAGACAATTGCTGTTTGTTGCATACTGAACCTAAAGCAGTGATGTGCGTAAAACCAAAAGTGTCCAAGCTTGAGCTTGATACAGAGATTTAAAATGTAGTTACACAGATATTTAAGCCTGTAGTACTCTGACAGAAAAAGCTCTCAACTATTTGAAAGTGCACTAGGCTGTTTTTTTATTTTTAAATTCACAAATTGCTTCCTCCTTATTGAAAATTCTTTGGACATGGAATATATTTGCTTTTGCTATTGCCAGCACCTCACACTCTCAAATGGGAGCTCTGGCATGAGAATTCACATGAAAATTGGACTGTAGTGTTTTGTATTTACGCATGAATATGGAAATGAGTCACCGTCCTTCCAATGTTGCACATCAACTTTCTTACAGCAAAGCCTGTTGAGGATAAATAATATCCTGTCATCAAGAAAAAAAACCCTAGAGTTTAAAGTACAAGGTGAGACTTGTATGGTGTAATGATGGTGCGATTTTACTGCAACTTTGTAATTTGAAAAACAACTTCTTTTTTTTTTGGTCATCATAGCATCACTTGCAGGTGACAGGAAGTGATAACATCAGGCAAGAAGCCAGAGTTTGGCAGTTCCAGTGCCCAGGCAAATCCTTGTCAAAGTGGGATATAGCACTGATGGGTAAGAGACAAAGAACAGGTGCATATGTTTACTATTCATGTATGCATTTGTGCTTCAAGTCAAATACAGAAAATCGATAACACTTTATTGAAACCATTCTGATGTCAGAAGTGTATATGGATGGATTTTTTTTTTCAAAGTAAAGAGAATATGGTATGTAGAACAAGGTAGAAAGCTGATATAAATACATGTGTGGGCTGAAGCAGGAAAAACATAAGGATGACTCACAACTCACCTAACTATCTTGTTTTTTCCTCTCCTCTCCTCTCCTCTCCTGTGTTGTTTTTGCATCTGTGCATGTGTATAACACCCCTCAGTCTTTGTGTGGGAGTCTGTGCTTAAGTGTGTGGGTATCGTTTACGGCTAAACAATGCTTGTGCTAAAGGAGAAAAAAACATCCCCCTCAGCATTTTTTGTGGTGTGTAATGTGGAGTGCATCCCATTGGCTTTATTTTGTGACATAATTCTGTCATTTAGGTTCTTTCAACCTGCTTCAGCCGATTCAGTGGTTCCTTGCATTTTGCTGAATGCCTGATAACAAGGCTCATAGAAGAGTGTGTGGGCATAGAAATCCAGCTAAATGGCCAGCCCGTAGAAGCACTGTTGTGGGAGATAAACTTCAGGATTATGATTGTTTTGCAATAATCAAACTCTATTGTAGCCACGCTGCATATCTCAATAGCACAATAACCCCACTAATCTCTTATTTATTTACTTTTTGGCAAATGTTTGAGTATTATGTGTTAGTTATTCATATAAAAAGTGGGGAAAAATTGTTAGAGTATTTCATTAAGTGTTTGGCCTTTTTGCTTCTATTTGATAGCCACAGTTCGAATGACAGGAAATGTAGAGAAAGAGCAATGAGTGAGTTTAGGTAAACGTCTGATCGGTCTGGAATTGAACCTCAGACTCAGCTGATTAAGGCGTTTTTCCTATGTGGCTTTCCCCTAGCCACTTTAGTTGTTTTATTTATTCCATTTAAGGCTAAACTAAAATAACATAATAACAAATACCGTACTGGAAAGCTCATCAAAGTGTTAGAAGTGATGAATATTTCTAAAATCTCACTGATGAGGATGATGAAATCCATTAGCGAGCTGATACAGTATATTGGTCAAATCCCTGAGTGTTTCACTGCCGTTCATTATCGGAGAGCCAAAACCCAAGAGAGGATCCAAAAACAGCCATAATTCCACCCAGTGCCTATAAAATTCCCACTACCAATCACGTCCCTATTTTAAAAGGTTTAAAATGAAACAGATGTATCATAAATATCCTTAAGTCTTATCTACATTTTCCTCTTTGATGTTCTGCAATGATAATAGGCGTCACAATATGAGACCCTGTCAGTCACTGAAGAGAAAGCTAAAGGGTGTGAAATCTTCTTGATGCAGAATTAAATGTGAATGTTTGAAACCCTGGCTTAAAGCTGCCATTATGTCCTGCACGTTTTAGCTTGCATTTCATCTTGTGTAAGGTGTGTCAGACATAACATAATATAATGTAATTATCCCACAAAAAATATGTTGTATAAGCGTGTTCTTTGTCAGTCTGGGAGAAAACATACTTAACATACTGTACATGCAGATGCAGAATGTGCATAAATTGCTTGTGTTACAGCCTCTGTCAGGGTAATTGCATTTCACGTCGCTTTGTTAAAACGCTTCAGTGTCACTGCTCTGTCTTCTGCCCGCTCGTCTTAATGGCTTTTCTTGATGGAGCACAGAGGTTGATGGGGACGCCCCCTAAGTTCTGCAACAGACCAGACAGGGGAGCTGCTGAATGACAACACTGCAGAGGAGTAATTATCTTTTGTGTTTCTTTCTCAAGCAAATGAAAAAAAAACAAAAAAACCCAAAACAGACAGAGAGCACTTAAGTGAATAGCGCTTTATGACCTTCTTTCCACCTGCATTAGCACATGTTGACTGCGTTGTGTCATGAAAATGCGAGAGTCCATCACTGTAGGCATTAATGCGCCTCAGATATGTCAATTAATTCATGCCAGGAATAGTCAGAGATGCATTTAACTACACTACCAACATGAGTGATGAAATGCTGCCACTTTCAAAATTACCTAGAAACGATAGGCTGCTTACGCCCGAGAAAATAGATGAGGATTACAGAACTGTGCAAAAGTCTGGAGCTACCATTTATTTCTTTATATCAGGGGTGCTCAATCCCAGTCCTCGAGAGCTACCGTCCTGCAGCTTTTAGATGCATCCCTGCTCCAACGATGCAGTTTTTAATTTTATCGTTAGGTACGTTGTTTTTAGCAACCTGTCTCAAAAACACATACATTGTTCCCATTTTGTTAGTTAAAAGTATGAAGAAATGCAAAGATAAAAGTTTGGCAGGCCGGAAATGGGATTTTTGCACCAATAGTTTATTCTTACTGCACTATTAGCTGAAAAGGTGACAAATCTTAACATGGTGTGCAGTGTGTCCTTAAAAATTTGAGGGAAACGGGCAAGTGGGGGAAGTTAGAGGGTTAAAAAAAGACCTTTCTACAGCAGCTCACCAGTATCTGAAAGTCATGTTCTTAAAAATGGGAGAAAATCTCTAGCAAAGACCTGACACAGGACCCGAGAGATGTATCTGGATCTTCAGTTGAACGTCAGAAATATGCTCAGTGGAACCGTGGCTGTCAAGAAGACATTCTCAATCCAGTGGTGTTGAGGATCTCACCAAAATTGGAAATACTGTCAGATTTTGATCCACCATTGTCCATCCAACATGATCCATCCGTTTTCAGCAGCTTAGTTTTTAATCCCAAACACACTGCCAATGCACTAAAAGCATTCCTGGAGAGAAAAACGCATAATAGAACACTTTAAGTGATGAGCTGACTTCCCAAGAGCCCAGACCTCAACATCACTGAAGCAGTGTGGGATCATCTTGACGGAGAAGGCAACAAAAGGAAGCCAATATCCAAAGGACAGGTTTGAGTGTCCCTCAAGAAGCCTGGAGAACTATTACTGACGCCTATTTCAAGAAATGACAAGAGAGCTTGTCAATAAGAGCTCAGGCTGTTGCAGGATAAAGTGGGCACAATAATATTGACTTTCAAGTTTGTTAGATATTTTTTGCACAAACGCAGTTTTGCTTCATATGTTGTATTTCCATGTATTTTTGCACCCAATATGTTTCCCAGTATTATAGCAAAATATAAAGAATGACTCCAGACTTTTGCACAGTGCTTTAGTTAATTATCGATGTAGTTATGTGTGTATTTCTCTGCATTTTTATTACCTGGTGACAGATTTTTGTATAACTTATGAAGCTAATATCATTTGTCATTTAGAAGTGGATACAAAATCATTTATATAAAATAGACTAAATGCTGAATCACTATTTGGCCACAGCTAACATATGATTTTTTTTTTTTCTCCTCCATTGCCTGCCGTGTTGGCTTTCCTTTTCCCACCATATTGTCGGAAGTGTCACCAGACGCTTTGTAGAGTGTGTGATCTGTGATTTTGAACTTGTTGGGGATCTGTGGGAATTCAGAACGTAAAAGCCTACAAGTTAGACATGAGAAAAAACATGAATTATTCCTTCAATGTTTTGAAGTGTTGTTTCATCTCTTCAGCTTTCGTCTTCGGGGAAGCAAGTCGTCCCTCTTTCAGTTATGTCATAAACACTCACGCCTACTCATGTGAAAACCCACACGTGGAACAAAAGCACATGCACACAAGCACGCATTCACACCGAAATGCAATCGCACAAACTACACACGGTTGTCGATTAGAATAGGTGAGTCTTTAATCTGGTGGTTTGTGAACTCTTTTGATGGCTGCGTTTCACTGGATGTGTTGCGGCAGACTTTTCTCTTCTTGACAGGCTTTTCCTGTCAAATGACTGTCGCCAGCTCCTATGGAAAGCTCCATCCATGCAACCTCAAACACTGTGGAGCTTTATTTTGAGATATCCACTGTCACAGCAGCACTGTCAAGGATTATCACTGGGCTTTTATTGTGTGCATTTCAGACTGTTTGCTTCCTTTTCTAAAGCAACCTGTTGCTCAACTCTTTAGTAATAGGTTAAAAAAAGATGCCTTTTTCTTCCCAGGGTTTTAGCTGAAACCATATTTTTGATCTGGCTGTCACTCATCACATAATATACAAATTTATACAAAGGCATAGCCGCATGCCACATGTACATAACTGGAATAGGATAGTCCATTATGTCCTGTGCCAAGTAGAGGAGGCCATGAGAAGGTCACTGCTGTACTGTCCAAAAACTGTGAGTGCACAGTTTCTACCAGGGGCCGGGATGTGTGCATCGGCGGGTGCCCATTAAGCAGCGTGGCACAAAATGCAAAAACATTTAAGCGGATTAGTGTTAGTTAGGGCAGGTTTAGACAGAATAAGCTAAAAACTGTGTTAACATAGAATTTGTATAACTAGCTCATCCAGCTTTACACTCTCCTCTTTTAACCACTTGCCTCAATATTTTACACTTAGGCCCGTAATTTGTTGGGCAAAGACACAGTTTTTGCATTTTTTTCGCCTGTGTACACAACCACAGTGGATTTTATATTAAACAGTTGATAACTGATGGGAGTACAGATATTCAGCTTTAATTTCAGGGAAATTTTGCTTTATTTTTTTAGGAATTACAGTCATTTTTGTACATAGTATTCTGGTCTCAGAGGCCCAAAAGTAATTTGACAAACTATAATAATTCTATATAAGGCTTATTTTGTTATGTTGTTTTGCCTTCTTTGAGATGCTCTGCTAGGCTTCTACTGCAGCCGCTTTCAGTTGCTGATTGTTGTCTCCACCATTCAAACACATCATTTAGTATTCTTCCGATCATGCTGCATTAATTTACTCTTCCCGTTGTTCTGGTACAAGTTAAACTGTCCAAATATTTTTCCACAAGGCTTTTTTTTTAGCTGGTTTCAGTCAAAGTCTAATCCGTCTTTTTCAATCTTGAGTGTAACGAGCGGTTTGCACTCTGTCTGTATTTACCTTCATGATGGCGTCTCTCGATTACACTTGACAATGACTATCGTTGTCAAGCGTCTCGTTTAGATATGGTGAATGTATATGTGTTTATTTATATTTTAATAATTCTGTCATCATTCACCTTTTTCACATTTTGTCATCTTTCGGGCCTTTTGATGTTGGTGAGTTGGCCAGTGCATTTATTCTTAATAATCAACAATATTATTAATTTGAGCCTAACGATGGCCTGCCTCACTTGCACTGACATCTCCTTGGTAACAAACCTCACCTGTCTGTGTATATTGCTTTTCAGTCAGTTGTGTAATACATTCTGATTCTCCAAAAAAGGGAGACTGTGCATGAGAGCGACTGTAATTCCTCAACAGTGAATTTTGTAAATTTTGTAAAAGCTGCACTTCAGCCACACTGTGATTGTTTCATTTAAAAGTGACTGTGGTGTGGTGTGCAGAGGCAAAAGTGCAAAATGTTCCATTTGTCCAACAAAATATGGACTTAACTGTAACTCATAATGAAACTGTAGTGGCCAAAATGTAAGCTCTCACAGAAGGAAAAAAAGCACACAAAGCCATCTAGAAATACAATGCTTATTAGACTACCAGGATTAAAAGCAAGGTTATATATGACTAAATGTGAGGAGAAACCTCCCTACTGGAGGAAATTCTAGGATTACAACAAAGGAACAGAGGATGGGATTACTGTACTGGTAGATCACACACATCCACACATGCATAGACACAATAGGCTTTAGCATGACTGATAAAAAGTGGTAGGAGGAAAAATTGGAGTTATTGTGTGAGACAACCTTTCCTTTTGACAGGTCAATTTGTTAATTATAAATGACTTAATATATAACAGATGGATAGTATCAAAATCTGATGAAATATCTGCAACCCACTGGCAGAATGTTTCGCTGTCTTATAGCAAATTGACAATGTGTTCATTTGTATTTCCAAACAGTGTTAAGAGTGGATACAGACCAATTTGGTCTTAATGCAGTTATTTTGACCTGCATCCAATCAAGGCAATGAAACGTGATGTAGCACTAAATAAAAGTGTCTGTCATATCAGATGTGTGACATATTAGATAAACACCTGTGGCGAGGATTTAGGGATCTCAGCTTTATCAGGATATCAGGCATAATCAAAAGGATATAATCCTTTATCAGGCTAACTAAACAAGATATCGGGGCTCAATTTCAGCTGTTCCTCTCGGACATATAATTTGGTCATTTTGGAGTAGGATCGAGGAGGATGCATATAAACAGCTATTTCTTTTTTACTTTAACAGTTTCCATGATGGATAAAGCTCATAATGCTTTGTGAAACATATTGAGCTTAAAGGTTATTCTGGTGTGCCCACATTCAATGTATTTAGTGAGGCAGCTGTGCCCACATGCATGTTAGCTGTCCAGACTAAACCCCACTCTAAGTGGCCCCAATTGATTTTAGTAAGCCAACTAAAACCATCAGGCTTAGGATAGATGCTAATATTTTTTGCTTTCTCCCAATGGTAGCCATTAAGTCAAACCACCCACTATTACCACACACACACACACACACACACACAGGCAAACACAGAGTAAAGCATGTTGCTCTTTCACAGCCTTCAATCTATCTGCCTCTTGTCAGCAGGCACTGCCTTTCTTTGATTTGCTCATTGCGGTGTTCTTCCATGTTGAGGTACCTGATGTTATGTGCCCTCTCTTGTTTTCGGTAGCATGGGCCAGAGACACGAAGACAGATAAAAGAATCCCGGGGAGAGGGAGAATGGTCTGTTGCCCCTGCCAGTTCTCGCTTCATATGTAGCCACTGCTTGCAGTGCATAGCCTTGAGAATGCAAGATCGGATCAAAACGATCATCTGCGTTTCCTTCTTTTGTTACTCTCTTTGTGTATATTTCAGAAAAGCGTGTTTTTTATTCAGCCATTGCATTAAACATCCATTTTTTCATGGCAAGCAGGCACTAATGATTCATTTAGGATGTGTAGATACAGCATTGCTCACAGCTTTTCATTTCTTTTACATTAGGCCAGCGAGAAATAGAGTGGGAAGGCACTGATGGTTGATAAGCTAAAAAACATGAAGTTAGTCAGTTTTATTAACAGATGATTGAAACACAAAGATTTAACCATTTTCTGTGTCTCTACGGGTAAAACAAAATAGACACACGGTGCCAAATTACTAAATAATATGTAAGAAGACCCACTCGGTATCTTTTATTGGATTGGGTTAAGGTTACAATCTGTGGTTTGTAATAATGTGGATACAGTACTTTGTCTTTTAAAGCAAATGCAATAACACCAGACTGCATTAATATAAACAGAAATGATATGTTGAATTTTTCAGAGTACTGTGGTTATCTTATTCCTCATCGCCATTTGTCTGTCAAAAGGATTACACAAAAACCACTTGGCTGAATTTCATAAAACATGGTTGAGAGGTACAGATGTGTGGAAATGTCTTGAGCCACTTCTCATTTCTTAATATTTTGATAAGACAATGTTAAGCTTAAAGCCTAAAGCTTTCCTGAAGTGGCACATTTATTTAGCATCAGTCTCTAGTGGCAGCAGAGCATAGGTTCATCCTTCAGAACAACAGAAATCACACATAAGATGTTCTTGTTCTAAGGTAAAGACACACAACCAGATAACAATGTCCTCCCTCACTTGAGAAGCTTTATTCCGCTAAACCCTTTATTGCCAGTCGGAGCGGGCACGCTCCTTTTTGCGTAACTTTTTGCGTAAGCCCAATAGAACTGCAACCACATAAGCTAGCGCAATAATTTTCTTTGCGCATGAAACCGGAGGAGTTGTACTTAGATCTGACATCTTATCTTAAAATTGATCAAATGTTTCTGTAGTTCAAGACGTGTGCAGGCTTGACAAAGCAGACAAGAAATTATATTAACAAAGTCCTGATTTATGTGATCTGTCATTTTGAATTCAGGACTTCAGAGGTCACTGGTGTTTTAGTCGCTCTACTCCCTTCCATTTTCTCAACCACATTCAAACCCTAATGGCTCCTCCCTGTTTTCTCTGTAATGATAAATGTGGTGAGAGTAAATGAAAATTAAAACCAAGGTCATGTTATTGTCTTTAGCTGATGGGGGTCGTGCTTTTTCTAATTGCGTTATATATCATGTAGGGGTAAAAGTGCAATACTGGTTGAAGTCGGACCTCAGTTGAGCCTTATCGTTTTCGACTTCTTGCAGAATTTGTTTGGTCATGGGCCTTATTGGTCTTTTTTTTTTCTTTCTTTGATTTCCTTTATAAGAAATGTGTCTGTTTACAGTTGGCGAAATTATTATTTGATCCCCTTGCTCGCTTACGAAGAAATGAACTCTTATTTTTATGACACTTTCATTTTAATCGAAACAGAATATCAACTGAAAATCCAGTAAAAACATATTTAATAAAGCTTATAAATTGATTTAGTACTTGGTCGTGGAATCGTTGTTTTTAGTTAGTCACCACGTTTGCACACATCTAAGGACTGAGTTTGTGCAACTCCTCTTTACCGAAACTCTAAATCCTTTAGGTTTATTGACTACCGATGATTCAGCTCCCCTCATAGATTTTCTGTAGGACTGAGGTATCGAGACTGGCTAGGCTACTCCATGTACTTAAAGTGTGTCTTTTTTAGCCACTGCCTTGTTGTTTGGTGGTGTATATTGGGTCATTGTCCCGTTGGAAGATACCCATCTTCAGTTTTCTGGCTCTTATGGTACATGGTCCTGTCCATTGGCCCGTCAGTGCAATGGCAGCGTTCTTCCAAGCCTCCTCTGATTCATTTAGGTGCTTACTGGCAACCTTAAGATGGGCCTGTGTATGTGTCTACTTCAGCAGGAGGACCTTGCGTCTCAACAGCCTTCAGATCATTAGCAAGCCCCTCCCTTGTAGTTTTGTGCTGATATACCACCTTTCTCACGATTGTCCTCACCCCATGAGGCATGATCTTGCACGAGGCTCCAGACCGAGGGCGATCAATGGTTATTTAATACTTCTTCCATTCCCAAATAATTCCACCAACAGTCATCACCTTCTCACCAAGGTTCTTGTAGGTCATTTCAGCCTCGTGGATACATGAGCTTTACACATATAACAAGCTGGGAACAGGAGTATCTGTAATTGGTTGGCTGTGTGCCACATGGGTACACAGCCAATTTCTTGGGGCCAAAACTCTGGCAAATATTTATTTTACCTTTTGTTTGTTTGGGTTTAGTGGATTATCTGCACTCCAGAGTTATTCAAAAACCTGAAAATGCTCCAAGATTTCAATTTGACGATCTGTTGACCACCTCACCATATCAAACAGTCATTGTTAAACGGGCATTGTCCCGCAAAATATCTAACAAATCCGAATCCCTACATTCCCTTAAAGGTTTATCAGTAGCAACCTGAAAAAAGACCTAAAAAAAAAAAACCCTTCTCCCTCATTCTGACACGAACCTTCACTTAGGCTGAATCAGCTAATGCTGTTATCAGTTGCTATGGAGACTGACTGAGTAAGGATGTTGCTGTGGAAACTGAGCAGCAGCTCATTACCACCCACAGCAACCCTCCACACTTGCTTGAGCAGCACCACACAAACACATAGCTCATACACACTCATTTAAATACACACACACACACACACAGTAAATATGTTTTTTCATGATGTATCACCCGTGATAAATATTGCTTTTATTTAAACCTCACAGTGATGCGGTGCACACACCTGTACAAATGTCAGACAAGCGACATTGGCAATATTGCTCATGTAATGGTGACATGCATACTGAAACGAGACAGGGTGGATCTGGTGATTATTTATTGGTCATCATAACTGAATGTATTGTTCCTTTCATCCTAAATGTCACACGGCACGATAGCTCCAAGAAAGGAGATGATGTATTTTCTTCCAGACTTCTTTGTTCTGCAGCGCAGGTTTGTTGAAATTTTTGAAGAAATTTTGCGGTGCTTTTATTAAAATTTTTGTATTAACAGGTAGCTCAGCGTGGGTTCACGTGTGTCAGTCTCTTAAAGATTAAATTACCACTCAGCTCTTAGTGACAGGAGCTAATCACTAACCAGCACTTTCATTATCACTGCATTTAGCGTGCGGCTTCCTGGCACGCTCAAACTGAAATTTGCTCTCCGTGAGCCCCCGTTCACCCCAAACACTCAGAGAATGTCACAGTAGGAAAGAAAGCACACGTGTTACTAATATTATTCTGTTCAAATGCTCCAGTAACCCACGGGAGTGTGACAGTAAAACCAACTTGCACACAATAGCAGCCACTTGAAACTGAAGAAATGGAATTCAGCCATTCTTTATTCTTCTAATTAAAACTGGTGCCTTTCCTACTGTGACATGACAAAATGTCTGCTGTGGAAAGGGCCTGGGTGGGAGGGGGCAGATGTGGTCTCTCTTATTTGCAAATGGATCCTGCCTTTGTTTGTTTCCAGCAGTCTGGGTTTAGTCTGGGTTCAACTTTTTTCCACCTCACAGTCATACCTTTTGTACAACGCCATCCATTTCCTGACTTGCCCACTTTTTGTGATGCTAGTGAATTTTGTCTTTTAAAATGTAGTTTTATCAGTGTGGATAAGAGGAACGATTAATAATCTGAATTTGAAGGATTTCCCCCCCTAATTATAACGCTT
This sequence comes from Hemichromis elongatus, assembly GCA_015108515.1. Taxonomy (NCBI): domain Eukaryota; kingdom Metazoa; phylum Chordata; class Actinopteri; order Cichliformes; family Cichlidae; genus Hemichromis; species Hemichromis elongatus. Next base: position 14,637 of record VUQR01010298.1, on the reverse strand, counting down.
ATTCCACGTTCCGCTTAATTTGCATGAGACAATGTTGTAGTCAGACATCTCTGTCCATTTCTGCAAAGTCTCTGTTGAAATGTAAAGAAAATCTCGATCCATGCACCTGATAAGGGCTTTCTCTCCCTGCTGTTGTTTATTAATTCAGTAGTAGCTGTGCTGCTTGCTGAGGCTCAGTGTTTCACCGCTCCCCTGATAGTTTCCGCTGTGATACTGATATACTCAAAAACACACTCTGCACACTGCCTGAGAAGTCCAAAGAATTGGCTTTGCAGTGCACCCATATGGTATTTCATTCTAGCTACTCGAAGCCCAACTTTGGACTAGAGTCAAGTGTATTAGTACTGTGTTCTCTATAATATCATAGTGCTAAAATTATCTTTTATATATATATAGGCCAGAGGACAGAAATTATATTAAGACTATAATTACACAGGACATATCTTTTGTGCGTGAAGCTAAGTTTTTTAAGTGTTATGCACGCTACTTGTGCAAACCTCGGTCTCTGTTTGACTTTCTGTTTCAGAAGCATTGGGTGAATTTATAAATCCATTTAACACGGATGTTATTATTCCAATTACGGGCCTATTAACACGCTACACCGCACATGTTGCCATGATAAAACATTTGCAGGCTACACCAGAGCTCCGTCTAAGCGAGTCCATTAAATCTCACTGTCTATTGTTGCTCCACACATGATCGACAGAGCTTTGTCATAAAAATGAAAATGAAATCTGTTGTCTCAAGCATTTTCTCACTACATGTGCTGCTGAACCCTCAAAACAGTTAAATATAGAAATCAACCAAAGCCTTTTGTGTTTCTTGATGTAGTAAAAGCGTCACCCACTGCAGGACATATCTGGCTACCCATATGGTCACTGACAAAGCTATAAATACTGCACTGTACATCTTCATTCACCAACAGAACTCACACATGAGCCTCTATTTAATCATAATGGATTAACAATCAGGTGTTGAGTTTTGGGATGCAATTCCCAAATCTCCCGAACTCGTTCTTTGTGGACTGCTGGATAAATAAACATCTCCACACAGCGATATCACACATGCAGTTGGTAAAATTCACACTCACAGACTGGACAATGCCAGTGCACAATACTGCATCAAAGCGCTCGCTATTGAACATTAGCGCTGGTACTCTTAAAAATGTGAAGGCTGATCTCGATATTCTTTTGCCACGTGCAGTAATCCTACGGTGGCGGTGAAAATAAAAGCTGCATCCACCTGCACTCAGCAGCAAGTGGGCACAGCCAGAGGCGGTCTATGCGTGCCCGATGCACACATGGTGTGCATGTTTGGGAGTGCGCTCTACTGTTGGTATTTGTGTACTGATATGTTTGTGTGAGACCGTGGAGTGTTCATAAGCTAACTGGTAATGTAACTGACTGGTGCTGTTTATAGTGGAGCCTACGCAAACTCCTAAAGAAGCTGTGAAAACGCTTGTTCTCTTGTAAAGAGCACCACCAACTGAAGCTCTGTGTCTGACACCCGACAGGGCAGGCACTTTATTCCGTAATACATATGGTGTTTCAGTGCAGGGAAATAGTGCCTAAAAAAACACAGAGAGTGGAAAGAGGTAAATGAGGTCCCGGCAGCAGGAGGGTTTAGTCAAAAGAGGAAAAAGGGGGGAAAAAAAATCTAATTTTATGGAGGTCATTTATTCTTTAATGTCTGTGAACCCTTTGTTATTACTAGTATCTTTTCCTCTTCTTTTTATACACAGCAAATTTCACTGAACAAGGAAAAAAGGATATGAGGAGAGGAAATTCACTTCCATAATTTAGAGTGAAAAAAAGCTTTTCTTCCTTCTCATCCCCCCAGCTGATTTCTGTTTTCATTTTCAAGGGGAAATTAAAAGTTATTTTGGTTCACTTTGGAGAAACCACTTGTCCAACATGTTTTATCTCTCTAAAACACTCGCACTAAATGCATTGTGCATATCATAATAATATCACTAATGCCTTTTGCAAATTTTTCACACATAGCTCATTTCTGGTGACCCTTTGCCTTTATTTATTCTCTTAATTTTGTCCCATTAATTATTTCTTGTTGGATTTCAGTGTTGTGACCACCAAGCTATTTACACATTTGTGTAAATTTTGTTGTCACTCCATCAGACATTTTAATCAACTGTATTTGTTTTGTGTGTTGTTTTGCTAATTGATTAGGTCATTTAACTTGATTTAAAAGGTTAAATGACCTAAGCTCAAAAAGCATCACTCCTTTAAAGCAAACTTACAGCTTGGCATTGAGCTCGTATTCACTCTTAATGTTTTTTGGACATATAGTCAAACTGAAGTAGGTGTTGAGTCATCATTCACTCATAAATGTTGCTTACAGGGATGCTAGGGTCTTCAGTTTCTAGGGGTGGGGTTTTTATCTAAAGGAGTTAATGTACAGTTTTCCTAGCTTTGGCACCCTCTGCTGGCTAAATGACAAATAAAAATGTAATTACAGATGGGGCCAAGCTGCTCAGTAGAGCAGTTAAAGAGTGCTGGTTCATACTGCTGGAGTATTTTCATTATATCATGTTTATTGCAGAACGGTGAACATTTTATGTTTTTTTTTTTTTTTTTTTTTTCCAGTTTTTTAAATTA
>VUQR01010298.1:0-12002 GCA_015108515.1 Hemichromis elongatus | reverse complement strand
TTTGTACCAGTTATTAACATGGCCTCACTTTAAACCCTGTGCAATGAAAAATGTGACACAATAAATATAAACTCATAGTGCACTGTCTTCAAGATTTTGGATGCATTTTTTAAGCTATTAACCGAGAATAAACAGCATTTTCGCATGAGTAGAATTCTGCTTAAGCAAATTATTGCAAATTAACAAATATGTTTTCTGTTCCATCATTCATCCCGGTGCCTGTTAGCGGTCATTTTTAATATGGTACCTACTCCAGATGAAGAAAGCAGGATTAGCTTCTTCCAAACCTCACCCAGCATAGCGCATTGATGTGGGTTCAAACAGACCACAGAGGCCTGGGAGGACCCAACCAGATGAATGTCTGTGCCTCATGTTTTCCATCATCTTAGTGGTCCCAGAGAAACAGACATGCGTGACAACATGTAAGAATCAAATAGACTACACAACATCCTTTAAAGGTAAAGGAACAACACAGTAAGCAAAAGTCCAGACTCACCCGTAATTTCTTTATATTTTACTTTCAATGGGCAGACTTTCTTGTAATGCTTCTAAAGTGGTATTGAGAAATAGTTCTACAGACTCTCTGAAGGTCTCTTATTTTAAACAATGGCTGTTTTACCACTTGTTTTCAGTCCAGTCCTTGTACCTGACCATTATCATAAGAACTTCATAGGAATTACTTGTTTGTAAAGCCACTTAACATTAACCTATAAATCATTCACGCGTAACAAACGTCCCTAACCGAAGGGATAATTAAGACTTGCCTTAGCCACTTGGTTACTAGCAGCCTGTCACGCTGCTAGTAAAAACAACCCTTTTTGTTTTTATCTTGCATATCTGGTGTATAGTGTGTACTTAAAAGTTTGAGGAAGCCAAGCAAGTGGAGGACAAAAAAGAAGTGCAGAAAGAAAAAAAAGAAAGAAGAAAGAAATGTATCATCAGATTTTGATCCAAGATGCAATTCCATGTGGAACGCAGCTGTCAGCAGCTTCATTTGTCAGCAGGCCGGCGATGCCAGTGCAGTAAAACTGTACCTGGATAGAAAAACGTAGAATGGACAACCATCAGTCATGGATTGGCCTCCCCAGAGCCTTGACCTCATCGTTATTGTGGGATCATCTTGATAGAGGATAGAATAAAAGGCAGCCAACGTCCAAAGACGAGCTTTAAATGTTCTTCAGGAAGCATGGAGAACTATTCCTGAAGTCTACTTGAACAAGAAAGCTTGACTAAGAGAGTTCAGGCTACATCAAAGAATAAAGATGGTCATACTAAATATTGATTTTGAAGGTTGTTAGAATTGTGCAAACTTGCTGTATCATATGCTGTATTTCCATCTATTTTTGCAGATGTTTTAAAATTAAAAGAGTGCACCTGTTTCCCATTTTCCTAACAACATATACAGAAATGATGGATGACTCAGGACTTTGTCACACTTCTGTATTTAGTGTTTAAAAACATCACTGATTAGGCATCTTTTCCACAATCAAGACTGTGTTTTAAGCCACTTTTAAATAAAAGATTGAATCCTCTGATTGAATTCTCAAATGTAAAAATACAACACATCTGACTGTGTACTTGTAGTGATTGTTACTGATTACATGAAGATGCTCTCTCTTTTATTAGTTAAATACGACATCTGCCTTTATTCACAATATAACTAAAATGAGGAGACATATTTCACCATAGGGCAGAAGAGGTTTAAATCTTTCAGACACGTCGTCTTCCTGACTTTGTTGAAGTCGTGTCTGTAGTAATAAGTGTGAATAACACTGGCTCTCATATCCTAGTTTAAAATAAATATGCGATCTTGACTAATTGTTGGGTTTGTAAAAGAAACTAGATTCAGAAAGGCCTAAGCGACTATGGATTTTATAAGAAATTAGGCACATTTTTCTGCTGACAGCTTTGGGGTCAGATCAAGGTCAGAGATCCTAACAAATTAAAAACATCGGTCACATAGACTGTCAGTGTATCTGCTGGTTTACAGTGACTGTTTTTCCTCCCCGTCATGACACTCTGACTTAATTTGTCTAAGCAGAGAGAAGAAAAACTGGGCCCATTGGTTACATGACAGAGAATCAACAATGAGTAGAGATGTATGGCATAATTGTTTTATTTGGCGTCTTTTCTTTTTTCTGTTTCTCTGTTCCCTCTGGCCTTTTGCTAACCCCAATTACATGCTTGCTTTCGTTGCCCTGCCGCCTCCTGGTGTGCATATCCTGTTGGGATAAGGAGCTTTGGCCGCTTTTCTAGGAGACCAGAGTCTGTTCACATCAGTGGAACTGTCTGTTTGCATGGGAGTTTTGACTTGGTAGATTAATCCATGTTTACCACAACACAGTTAGGGACGTAACTAACTAGATACCAAGCCAGATTGATTGAGCGAAAATGGAGCTACAGGAATCGTGGTGTAATAAATGAGAGTGGTGGCTGTAGTGATCTTTGTGTTATTTCGTCATTACAGTTGAGGACGGCCACAGACAGTTGTAAAGTTTCAATAGCTTCATATTGACCCACTATAAACAAAGCTGCCTGTCACTTACAGGCAGTAGCTTCTGCAAAGGACCTTGGGAATGTTGATGTCCTCCTATGGTAGCTTTTAACTCAATTCAGGTATTTTGCAAATCAGAACTAGACCAAATTTGCATGCATTCTCTTTTTAAATCTAACCTCAGCACATTATAGTTTATTCCTTTGGGGTTTTTTTTCTTTTCAGGGAATTAACTTGTCCTAAGTGGGCATTTCTTCCAGGCTGAAATATACCTGTCATCAGTTCCAATAAAATGAAATGATGTTTGGCAGCTACAGAGTTACTGGCTAAATTTAGTCCCCGAGACAACTCCTAATTCCCTTTGTTGGGGACTGTTTGGCTGTCTCGGTTTTGGCGTGATGGTGATTTATTGTTATTTTGCACCTTTGCCACAAGAGATTTTATGAGCCTCTGAAAGCACACACACACACACAGGCACATCCAACACACATCATTCAAGTAACCTGTTGTGGTTGTAGCTCATAGCATACACAAACACAATGTCTGCTTTGGAGTGGCGCATTTAAAGCAAGCTGCAGTGCATTTCTTTGTTTTTGATTTGGTAAAACTGTGGTGATGTTGGATTTCTTGCAGGTCATACAACACAACATTCAGTTATAATGATGCTTTTACATACGGTTTATTTGTCAGTGTTGCTTTGGTAAATAATACAATTTGAATGCTTGTTGGAGTCATTTCCCACTGAAGGTAAAAAGTGAAGCGATTTAAGGCTTATTGCTTGTGACTGATTACAGGGCGTTTTAAATGATGATGGAAATTCAGTCAGACACTGTGATAATGGAAAGGACTGTTGTGTTCATGAGAAGTTGTCTGTTAAGCTTTCATTTGTGACCAGATGCAGACTGGCATTAGTTGGATAAAGCTGTGAAGCAAGCGCAGACACTGAAGAAATGGCTGGCTGACGGGTTTGACTGACGCGTCTACTGCATGACAGGGATTTGAGAAGTTAGCATTATAAGTACAAGTGAATAACTAAGAATGGCATGTCACAGCTTATTCATGACAGCTTTAGCACATTCATAAATTTGTTTAAAAAAGGGTACTTAGCTAAAAAAAAAACCTGCCTGCCTCAATCTTTTTGTTGTCTCTCAAACCTCCAGCTTCATCTTTATGTTGAGTTGAAGTTCTTGGGCATATCTTTCAGTCTGGTTGGCAAATCAGCAAATAATAATTTTTAATGGTCACTAATATTTACACTAAATATTGAAAATTTTATATATTTAATGCACGTAACTATGACATTTCTTCTGAGCCTCTTACCGTCGAATACTATAGTAGCCACTTTAGCCAAATTGGGGAGGGAGATGGTATATTGTAAAAAATAACAATGTGTAAACACATAGATGTGTTCACACACACATATACAAATGTACAAGTACAGGCAAGGAGGCAAATGAAGAAGTCCAGACTTATCTTTAATGTTGAGAAGGTTTTCTTCCATGATTGTTAATATTACTCTGACCTACACATTATAAAATTCGAATGATGTAGAGCTTTGCTTTTGCAAAAGTTGAGGGATTCTCGGTGGAAATACCAGATCACGTATTTGTTGCTCTTGATGCAGCTTTATGGTTACTCTAGAGCCACTCGGGTAAGAATTATTTGCAATTGCAAAAGCACAACATCAGAGAATTCGCTTTTAATTAGTTAAGGGACTGACGTACCATCTGTATGTGTGTGTGTCTGTGTCTCTGAGTCTGAGAATAAGAGGGAGAGAGCTGTATTTTAGGGCACAGTAAAAAAGGTGTTTATTGGTGTAAGTTGTGGAACTGCAGTTTGGATTTGGTGTAATTAAATAATCTCCATAAAATTTAGACCACTAAAATCTTAATGTTTAGAGAAAGATAAATATAAACATTTTTTTTCTATTAGCTAAAGGAAAATGAATCAACATATTAAATTATCTGTGATTGAAATCTGCTGCGGTGCTGATTTTTAATGTATTGTTTTCATTTTGTTGTTGGGTCATTTTTCGTTGTGTTATGAATAACATAGTCATATTTTTTGGATATTACATTGAACATCATCTCTATGTCTGAGGTATAACTCATGAGCCAAAGCAGCAAGTAATAGAATCACACATTTAGCTTGTTGATGGGAGCTAATGCCAAAAGGTGTTGGAAAGAAGACTACACCAGATAGCTGAAACTTTAGGAGTAAGGATATGAATTCTCCAATTCTCCATATTCAGAAATTTATTCAGGAATACTCCTGGATATGTTTTGTACAAAAGCCGCATTTTTCTAAGAAATAACTGAACCCTTCTGAGGAAAGCATTCCAGGAGTATGGGGTCCTGGTCTTTCTGCTGAAAGCTATTCTCTCTTTCGGTCCATTCAGCGCCAAAAGTATAAATACTGCCGTCTTTTTATGGTCGTATGTTATTCAGGAGCTTTTGAACCGAATTGTGGCTTACCTTTTCCAGTTGTTTTCCATTCATGGTCAGAATATTGCGGCACAGCAGATGTCTGGAGATGGTCCAGTTTAGGTATGGGGGTGCGTAGATCATCCCTTTTATTTTTCTGGACATGGATTTAATGCTTTTGAAGTGGTTGAATCAGTGATGAGTGATCCATGTCTGACAGTACAAACAAGTTATTTGTGATAACCTGTGAGCGGTGAACTCATTAGGAGCATTTCTTTACACCATAAAGTTGCTGGAGACGCTTCTTTGCAGTATTGTATAATGGCTGAAATTAATGTAATGACTTGATAAAAGGGAATGCAAGTTTTTAAGATGAGTTTTTTGTCCACAGCTCACTGCCCTGACTGTTAACGGGAGCATGATGAATTCAGTGAAGGGACTTTGGTAGGGCTGTTGCTGAGCCATTATTTCCCAATTAGACTCTTAGTCAGCAGTTTAAGCCAAATACTCATCTTTTAAGGGATGGCGCCTTGGGTTTAAAGTAGAAAGGAAAGAGCTGTTTAATGGGTTTTTCTAAATGTGCAGCAATGTTATACTTCTGTCATACATTTTCTTTATTTTGGTCACAAGATCAGATTTTTGGCATTAATCTTGTTCATTAAATCAGGCATTTAGGTGTCAGGTGATTTTGAGACTGGGTTTGTAAAAATGTATGTTTGTCTATACTTTTACATGCTTTGTATCACGATAACTGTGATGATTTGATTTAAAAATTAGGTTTCACTTAGATGCATCTCAGCTCGTGGTTATTTGTTGACATTTAGGGATCAGGGCCCCAGCAATAAGATAAGATAAGACAAAGAGAGGAAATGGCTTGCAAGGGTACTTTATGTCTCTACTTGGGTCTTCTTGTTGCAATCTAGGGAGTTGGTACAATAAAATAAGTGACTTCTAACACTTTATTTCCAGATCAGTAATGCAAATGAATCAATTAAAAAAATTATCAAAATGGATAGAATATTTAAAACATTATATTTCCAAAAGTATCTGCTATTCTGCCTCACACACATAGGAATTTGAGTGACATCCCATTCTTAATCCATAGGGTTTAATAGGATGATGACCCACCCTTTGCACCAATAACTGCTTCAACTGTCTTGGGAAGACTTTCCAAAGGGTGTAGGATTTTGTTTATGGGAATTTTTAACCATTCTTCCAGAAACACATTTATGGTTTGGTGTTTGCCAGTCAACTTCTTCCACACCAAACTTGTTCATTGATGTCTTTATGGACCTTTCTTTGTGCACTGATGTGCAGTCTTATTGGAACAAGGAGAGGCCATCCGCAAACTCTTCTCACAAAGTTGGGGACATGAAATTGTCCAAAATTTCTTGGTTTGCTGAAGAATTAAGAGTTATTTTCACTGGAACTAAGGGGCCGAGCCCAACTCCTGAAAAACAATCCCCCCTCTACCAAACTTTACACATGCACAATGGAGTCAGACACGTACCTTTCTCTTGGCACTGCCAAACACAGACTTGTCTATCAGATTGCCAGATGGGAAGTGTGATCTCCATCTACATTGCTCTAGAGTCCAGTAATGGCGTGCTTTACACTACTGCATCAAACGCCACTTGGCAATCTAAGGCTTGAATAGAGCTGCTCGGACATGGAAACTCATTCCACGAAGCTCTCTACACATTGTTCATGTAGCCTTCAGATTATCTTAAGAAGTTTGGAGGTCTGTAGCGATGTGGAAAGTTGGCGACCCCTTACATAGCCTACCACTTTGTGGTTTAAGTGCTTTTGTTCCCAATTGCTTCTAGTTTGCTATGATACCAATGAGAATGGAGTGTGGAATATTTAGTAGGAACTTGTTGCACAGGTGGCTTGCTATGATAGTACCATGTTGGAATTCACTGAACTCCAGAGATCAACCCATTCTTCATACTTCTGGCAATATAGTGTATGTCTACCATTTTGATACTGATGGTTTATGTCTGTTACTAGCTTAGTGCCATTCACACTGCCATTAATTTATTGCCCTCTTCTGAAGATACCCACAGTAGCCTGTAATGTCTAGATGTTCTGTATGTTTGGACTGTGCATGTCAGACTAAAGCAAATTTTTGTGTGTCTGCAAATGGAACTGCAGGTTGTGTGTATCTTTAAGAAGCAGGAAACAGCGATGCAGACATAGCTGCTAGTCTTTGTGGCTGCAGATGTGGCATCAACAGGCACACACATGCTGATGAGGCCTTCTTTTTTTACTGTCTCTTCATCTTTCTCTCCTGTGCAGGCTCTCCTCCCTCAGACACTGCTCGCAATTTTCTCACCTATACCTCTACCCTTTCCTTTCCATCTGTCCCTAAGATGAAGTGATGATGTATGTATGTGTGTGTGTGCGTGTGTGTGTTTGTGTTAACGGAGGTGCCACCTGCCACTGCACACTCAAAGTACTGGCAGCCTAATCTAATCTCCCTCCTCCCTCTCTCCCTCTTTTTCTCCCCCCACTACTGTTCTTTCCCCTTATCCTCCCTCATCCTTTAAGGTCTCGGATGTTATCCTTTCTTGTGAGCCTCGAACAACATTTCATCTAGCCAGGTGAGCTTCTCAATTTCTCCCCCTTTCTCTTTGTGTTGTCATCTCAGCCTCTGTCTCTTCCTCTCAGTCTCCACCGCATATGCTTTTGGGTGCTGCTGCAAAGATGCTGCGTCACTGTGCCTGTTTCATATGGACACAATTGTTGTTTCACTGTAAGACCAGTAACAGAAAAAAACCCCAAATGTTTTTCTTTTTTGTTCCACTTGTTTCTCCTTTTGAGCCACCTTGTCATGCTGGGGAATTGTTTGTGTATGTTTCCCTCAATTTGTGAAGGTATTGTTATTATGATGAATCCAGCAGTACGTGGAAAATATAATAACATGCATTTAATATCTGTCATTTGTTCAGTGTGTCTGAGAGCATGTGCCTGATACAACTGTTGGTGATTAGTGCTTTGTGTGTGTGGACATGTCTAGACGGTCCCAGACAGGCAGTATGACTTTCATGTGGTTAAGGGGCAGATTGGAAACATTTATTATCCCAACTAATCAAGACATTGTACATTCATTCTGTTTGTCAAAAAATGCTAATGCTTTCAAGTCTTGTTAACTGTTATTCAATTGGATGCCACTAATTGAAAGGCAGAAAAAATTTGCCTAGCACCCAACATAAAAAAGATGAAAACATTTTCAGTTAATAACTCCAAATTTTTTAAGTTACCTATCTGAAAGATATTTTGAAAAAAGTTGAAATTTCAAGATATTTTGTAAGTCAAAATTTTGATGTAGTACTGCCTTTTTATTTCAGTGGTGTAATAAAACTTCCATACAGTATATCCCAGCTTGTTTAAGTTCGCTAACTTAACTTTGACTATTTAACTTTAAACTAGAATAATAACATTTCATCCAGAGGTGTACTTTTTAAAATCAGAAGCAACACATCAGTATCAGACATTAATGATTTAACACTGCAATACAATACTACAATTTGACCCCATTACACAACAATAGCAATATTGTCAAAGAAGTAATTTCTTAACCGTTTAAAGCCGATTGGAGCAGGCACGCCCTGTTTGGCTTAACTATATTTAAATCCCGGTAGAACTGCAACCACATAAGCTAGTGCAATAACTTATTTTGCATAGGAAACCAGAGGAGTTGTACTTACATCTTATGCCATCATCTTGTCCTAGGTCACAGTTTCCTTCCACATATGGCTTTGCAAAAATTGCATAAAAAACACTTGCAGCAACAAAAACATTATATTCCAGAAACACGCTTTACTGAGCCGATCAGCTGTTCATAACGCTTCCTATGTCGGAATAAACGTCAGCGCGAACTATCGCATGTCCGCCAGTACCTGCTAAAACCAGAAGTGATGTCATATTTTGTGGGAAACAGTTTTTTTTTTTCCTTTCAGGGCCATTATAAACCTATGCTGGTGTTTTTAAAAGTCATGTTTGACTTTATACTTTGCTGTATAGTTTCTGGGATGCGTAAAACTCAAATTGCACTGTTGGAAATAATTTATTTTGATGCTCATGCAGTTTGTTATTTTTGCAGTATAATATTTATTTTTTGTTTTCCTGCAGTATATAAATATTCGTGTATCTCAAAAATAAAACCTTGAAGACACTCAATATAAATTTCCTGTGGTTGGCTATTTAAAGGGACATCCCTCTGCTTATTTTCTCTGTCAGCTACTGTTCAAGACAACCAGCAAATAGAGGTTTTGTAAAATAAAAAAAATAGCTAGATAACTGTTATCAAATGATCAAACATCAAAGTGTTCTGATGCAGTGAGTCTTGAAGTTAAATTGTTTTATTTTGAATCAGCTTCAAAGATATTAGGATGCAATGCAACTAAAAAACATGATATAGTTTTTTTCTAAATGGTATAAAACAGATTACTTTGTTTTATCAGTGGTCATCTATCAGTTACTGCTGCCCTGTCAAATATAGTGAAATTAGCATTCAGGCCCCTTCTCTTTCTGACCACTTTTTTTGGTATTGAGTAGATTTCAATTTTAAAAAGTTTAATTTTGCTCATCCATAACCCATGATGACAAAGTGAAAAGATGTTTTACATTTGCCATCACACAAAACTGGCATCATGTGAACCACTTTGGTACTACTGACCAAAGAAACCCGTGGAAATAAAAAGAAGGATGACTGCAGCCACATGCCATATGAAGAGAGCCTAAAACCATAAAGCATAAAACCGTTGTATGTAGCAAACTTGTGAGCCTTTGCTCTAAGCAGTTTTCTCCTTACTGACAGCACACCAGTAGGACTCATATTAATTTTATTATTCACTCTAACTGGCTACAGGTGACAATATTCACTGGCGCCTTTAATGCTGCTGTTTCTACAATATTCATAGCCTTTCAATCAATAATAATCATTCAGCTCCAGGGTCTATTTTAGTGTTTCTCACTTCCTCTTGCATCTATTTTCTGAAAACACACAAACACACACACACACGCACACACACGCACACACACGCACACACACAAACATACACACAACTGTGATGCCCACAAGCATTATTACAACATTGAGTATGGCTGAGGAGGGTAGTGTTTGTCAGTTTCCATGTATGTTCAAACACAATGAGAACATCTGATGTGAAAACATGCAACCCTTCTCTACATCTCGCTTTCCCCCGCTGTCACCATGAGGGAAAAAGTTAGTGGCATTTCCCAGCAGGTCTGTTTGACCTTCTCTCGTTTGTTTAGCCTCTACTTTCTCCTTTGCTCCATCACAATCTGGTGGCTAAACCAGGAAGTCCGGCAGTCCTTACGAGAGAATGTTTAACTTACATATTACATTTTATAAGGGAAACCTTCTCAGTTGTGTGTCACAAAGTTGAACAAAAATTTTAAAAACTCACCAACATCAGGATTACCACAACAACTGCAGAGATATGGATCAGCATTTGATCAATACAGAGCATAAGAATTGCTGAAACCTTTATAAAGTCCAGGATTTGGCTTACTAAGGTGTAGGGAACAACCAGCAGTGAGTCAGTCAGCAACGGCCACATATATAATTATGTAAAACATAACATAACATTTAAAAAAGTAACAACGGTCTTTCATTTGATTTAAATGTTACATTACTTGTAATTGGCCAGTTAGTCAATTAGTCAATAAGCAACCTTAATAGTCATGATAAAGAATTGATAAAGTCTGTAGCAGTATGTTGTGAGTGGAGGTTACTGTAGACAGGGAGAGAGAAACTAACGTTGGTATTGTCAGCCACTGCAGCAGTGACGTAATGGCCCAGACTCCCTCCACTCCTAAGGCTAGACTCTTTTATTTTCTTTCTTTCCTTGTCTACCTCTCCCCTGCATCTTTTCAGTTTTTCTTCTCTTAATTTCTAATTTACTCATTTTAGATTTCCATTTTCGTCTTCTCAGCTCTTTTTATCTTCATTTCTTTCTTTTGTTGTAAGGGTGCTCATCCATATTAACAAGAATTGTTATGAAATGAAAGGATGAGATATTCTGCATGAAAAAATGTGTGTTTTTGTTTTGTTTTTGTGCGCTTTGTGGTGCCTTTGTAAAGTACTACCAGAACTGTGTTGGTTGCAGTTTTTTTTGAATCCGGAAAGTTTATATTTGATAAATGATAGTTGTATTTATGCTTTGTTTTATGGTAATATTCAGGCCTCAAAAGAACTTTGCTTCCTAAATGGTAAGACTGGTGTGGAAAGGATCTTGTCTGAAAATTTCCTAAAAATTTTTAGGAGCAAATTGCATATTTATCTGCACTACTCTGTGCAGTCTTATGGACACATGAATCATATGATGTGCTACTATAATAAAGGATGTACGGTTTAGTGATTCACAGATAAACTCTTGAGATGTTTGGCTGAGAAGAGTTGAATCTGTTCACACATCTGTTCAGTCAGAGTCACTGACCTCAAATCTGAGTAAAATTCAATTTAAAGTAATTTTTTTTGTTAAAATAGGAAAATAAATTAATCTGCTTCCAATCAGTCATAGCATCACAAATTACAACCATCCTCCAAATCTAGCATCTAAAATGTGATTAATAAGATTTTTTTGATGCAACCCTCCTGGGGGTTTGCACGTCCAAACAACATGTGTTAGGTTACACTATGGAGCCACTTTGATGTTCAGTCAAAACATGTTGAATTTCTTTTTTTAATCGGTGTCTACGGTATGATGTCTGCGTGCCTTTTAGGACAGCAAACAGCTGAATGGTATAGGTAATATGAACAATTCAGTGTTTAATTGTTATTACATGTCATATTATCATTTCCATTTTGAACAGTGGTTTTGCACATCACCATGTTTCCTTACAATTTGCAAGCTTAGTAAACACAACCTTAATTAATACATTAGATGTATGTGGACACTGATAACAGATTTGTTGCTTATCAAATTACCTGAAAATGTTGTAAATGTAAATGTGCATGTGTTAGTCCCCGTAGGGAAATTTCTCCTCTGCATTTAACCCATTCACCCAGTGAAGCAGTGGGCAGCCACCAGTGCAGCGCCCGGGGAGCAGTGTGT
>VUQR01010296.1:0-14349 GCA_015108515.1 Hemichromis elongatus | reverse complement strand
GCAAGGAAATTAGCACAATAAAAGACACTCACAGCCTGTCTGGCTTGTATGTTGGCTGATCCATCTGCCAGGATGTTTTTGAAGATCGGTTTCAGCGTCTTGAACACCTCCTCGCTCTCAATTCCTGAGCCCAGCTGGATGCACAGCAAACAGGCTAAAGAAGCCGCTGCTCGCTGTTCCTCACCTTTGCCTAAAGAGAAGGGGAAAAAGGCAACGATTTACTATCACAAATACAAACATATGCTTAGTTTAAAGTACTGGAACAATCGCCACCTCATTGACTGCAACGCTTTTTTAGTACCTTTCTTGAGACAGCGTTCGATACTGTCTGTGATGGTCATTCTTCTCTCTGAGATGAACTCATACAGGATGCGTGTAGCCATTGCCGTCTTAAGCCCGTCCAGTGCCCCTTGTCTTGTCTTAGCACTTAGGGAAAAAATAAATGTAGGTACAAACATCAATCACCGCAAGCGTGATAATCACTATACCATGAAGCCACTTGTCAGAAAATACTGGCAACCCTCAGTGCTACCCCTCAGCCTCCTAGTAGACACAACTATGATATCAATTTCAAAATCCTACAAAACCCTGTTCTTGAGTCATTGGATTCACACAATTTTCAGAAAACTGACATTAAAGTCAAGGGTAATAACTATAAGGCTACAAATGTCAGCCGTTTCTTTAGGGGGAAGAGAAAAAAAAAGGGGGGGGGCATTTTTAAATGGTACAAGTGTTACCTAAAACTCTTGCCCTGACAGGATTAAGTAACTACATTGTTAATCTCACTTGTAAAACTGGCTCCAAGACAGAGGCAACATAGATCGGATAACATTTAGGGAATTTTACCTCTTATCTACCGTGCTATCTATGAACCCCTTCAGTTTATACTGGAAATCCTCCTGGGCTGAATCCTCATTGGTCTCGCCACCTTAAAAACAACAACAACAAAAAAAGCACTAATTAAAGAGGTTGTAAACAGACATGCTGATGGGTTCAAAGAGTACACGCACGCACACACACACGTAACAGGACGAATGCAGATACCAGTACAAACAGAGACAAGAGGACACACAGTACAGTCAGGGGTACACACAAACCTACCTTCATCTGCTACACTGGTGGCGTCACTGAAGCTGCTGCAATGACTGAGGGTCTCAATGGAGGCATCCTCATCACTGAAAGGCTGCACAGCCCCATGCTGCCCCCCTGAAAAACAAAACAAAGACACATAAGAACAGACAACCGATAGTAATTCATTAACACAGAGCCGTAGGTCTGTGTGTGTCAATTACATAACCCACGGGTCAGACAGGTAATGCTGCACTTATCTAATCAGCTGCCTGTTCTTTAATACTAGACTTTTCATTATGTTATCCAAAAAAAATAAATAAATATGTAACACGATGTCAAAGTGAGTTTCCTGTGTTAACAAAATGCATGGTATGGGTACAGGCCAAAAATAGAGGAGTATTGTGTTTAATATTTTGTTACTGAGGCATAGGAGGAAGTGGATCGTTTTCCTAACTAAAGTTCACATCAGGCAAGTTATTATCCATGTAGTATGGACAACGTGGCTTAAACGGAACAGAGCTAAACAGAATGATGTATCGGAAAATGTTTTGTCACTGTAATAACAGTGGGTAGGATGGGCAAACAAAAAAACAAACAAAAAAAAACACTTAGGCTATTAAAATCTTGGGTGAGAGACCAACAATAGTTAAATTTAATCCCACTTAAGGTTAACTCTGCTACTGCAGAAACTGGACAAACTTCCAACCCCACCCAGAATCAACAAGCTTCTCTGCCTTGACCTAAATCAACCTCTGGTAGACGTATTTAAGACTGCAGAAACCCGCCGCTTTTACGACACAATGTGAAAAATACTTGCGTAATTGGTAACAAACCGCCCTAAAGACTATTAGCTGACAGTAAAATAGCCGTCTTTAAACTGATTAAAAATAGCCATTTAAGCTCAGTGTGTTGACGTGGAATGTTTTTCCCCACACGACAGCTGATTTCTGAAAACCGGGTTCCGCCTCCGAGTCCAAAATGTCGGACTTGTGCCTCAAAACAAATATATGCAGTATGTTTAAAAAAAAAAATAGACCCTTGCTCAGTGACACAATATAACACACAGGCTTCAAAACTGCTTACCCTAATCGGGTATCAATATCATTTAAAGCTAAAGAATACTCGAGGTCAAAGCATTCTAGTTTCGTATGGTTTGCGTTACATAAACTTTCACAAAAAAACAAATTATTAACTTATAACAGTTTTGATGGTAAAAATTAAAGCCAGGGAAGATAAACCTTGGTTGTTTTACTCCTTCAAACGTTTATTTTTACTAAGCACGAACATGTGTCTCGCGCTGAAAGGGAGTGGGCATGAAGCTAGCTCGCGTTAGCTTGTGAAGTATAACAATTAGTAAGGGCTTTTGTTGAGTAGCTCATGTTATACTATAATATTATACTATATAAGCCCCTTACAGTAGTTTTCATATGATACTATTACTACTATGATACTATCACATGACAGTACACTTTGTCGTTAGCAGCGTTGCTTTGTGTGACTACAGCTAGCTAGGTTTGTGTTTTGACCTAGGCCAGCCTTTACCGTTTGTAGTCCGCACTGTAAACACGTTGAGCTCCATTCAATGAACACAGAACACGGAAAGAACTACAACTACCGTTAACAAATACACAAGGCCGTAGCATAGCAGCCGCTAGTTTACTTACCCCTGCTATTATTCTTCTTCTTGTTCCTCGGCATTTTCGTGCAGGTAACTAGAAAAATTTAATCAAAAATCAGCCAATACACGACCAGCCTTTATTGTATTGTCTGGTAAAATGAAAATAATCCCTTGGCACAGTGGATAAAAAGAAATCGAAAGCGATCTTGGAGATAGACTGTGGGCCGAGACGATACATTTTCCCTCATAAACCAGGGCTGCGCGAGTACAGTGCGGTTCTCAGTATTTATACCGGCGGACATGTCACGAGGAGTTTTCCCGGCTTTGCTGGCCAATCCTGGAACAGGAGAGGCTGTCGCGTGTGTTCGCGCGTGATGCAGTGACGGGAAGAGGGGAACTGTGAGTCCCCTTTCTGTTATTTCGGGGGAAAACGCTGTTTTCGTATACAAATATGATGCATTGTCCAAGATAAGCCACTAAATCAAACGGCGTTTACGTTTAAATAAATTGGGATAACAGCACCTTAGACTGGTTACGTAAGTTTTAAAGTCGCAAGGGAGGAGGAGGTGGGGGCTTTCAGCTCTGGTTGATTGGGACCCACAATAACCTATCGTACAAGCTAGTGAATACATTCCACTGCAAGAAAACACACTATTGTCTGACATAAAACACGTTATCACACAAGTCAGTGATAATGTTCCACTGCCAGACTGCATCTGTGCGTGTCTTGTAGTTGATGACATTATTATACAGCTCTGTGGCGCTGATAAGATCATGTTATGTATGTGTGATGAGACAAATATTGTTATTAGAGAATTGTGATGCAAAATGTTTCAATCAGATACATTTGTGTTTTTTATATATATGAAGTGGATTTGAAACTGTTTCTATCTAGAAAGTTGAACAATTATCGTCTACTTGATAGGGATGTGAAAGAGACTATCTTAGCTTTTCCCTTTTTAGTAGACAGGGACATAAAATATACTTCTAGAAACCGAGCACTGTTACTGTTACGTTTGTTTCAAAAGTGCACGAAGTAACACTGCCAGAGCCAGTCGATTCTAGCTAGTTTTACACTGCAACTGCGTTTAGTGGCAGTTGCAATAATGCCCAAAGAAAGACTGCAAGTTGTCAACTTTCTGCACTCAAAAGTTAAAATGCGTATTTAGCCAAATATGAATCATTCCTGAGATCTTGCACTCACTTGCCTCTTTGACAAATATAACGTGGGATTTTGTGTCATGTCATACACACTTGCCATAACATTTACTTGGTTTATTTTACACCTTTGCCTCTAAAAGCACAAACACAATAGTAGCCATGCGCATGTGCAGTAACTACATTCCAAATCCAAAATAGGCATTTTACTCCCAGTCAAACAGACCTAGGTTGTTCTTACTATTCACTCCTTCTGGAGCTCCATGTATGCATATTTGTTATTATTTGTTGATTCGTTCGTCTCTTATACTTTTACAGTACTGTGCAAAAGTCTTGTGCTTCCAAGGAGCTTGATTTTTTCTGTTATATTTAAAATGTTCTCGAGCAATAGTTCTCCATGCAGCCTTCTCCTTGTTTCTGACCATTTTCAGAGGAATGATTGTTTTGGGGTTTTTTTGTTTGGTTGTTAAACCAAATAGCAAATACTATCTTTGCACCAACAAGTTGATTCGCAAAGTGCTATTAGCTAAAAACTTTGCATTTCTTGGCATGGTGTGCAGTCTGACCTTAAAAAATCTGAGGAAACTGGACAAGTGGAGGACAAAAAGTAGAAGTGGGAGGATTAAAAAAAAAAAACATATTCAGCACACAAAGAGAATCTGAAAGTCATGTTCTTAAGAAATAAATAAAAACTTGCGTTTTCAGGAGCACATGGTCTAAAAACGCTGTCAGTGCAGTAAAAAAAAATGCCTTGACAGATAAACACTGTAACACTATCAGTCAGGAATTGGCCTCCCCAGATCCAGAACGGAACCAAGGGCAGCCAACGACTAAACAAGAGCTTTGAATGTCTTTCAAGAGGACTGGAGAACTACTTAAAGAAGAAATCTTACCTAAGAGAGTTCAGACTGTGTTGAGTTAGAATTAAGGTGTTAATACCAAATATTACCAATATATATATATATACCAAATTGAACTCTTATACACTGCAGTACGCACGTATTTACATGTATGTCTGCACAGTTCAGTACATCGCTTCCATTTCCCTGTGCTGTATTTTTAGCAAGTCAAATTTCAAAAACTGTCTCAGAGCTACAGTGTATTGGATAAACTGTATTGGACACACTGTAATAGTCTGTGGTTTTTAGTGTATCCAATACACAGCAATTGCAACATTTCTGATAGCCGAATAATATTAGGCTGTTAGGCACATTGCATTTGCCTGTGGTTCGCAGTGTCGTGTTGTAATGCCTGATATCTTAATAAATATCATTCAAATTACATAACCTTGAGATTAGGTTGGCAGATTTTCTTCTTTTCATTATTGAATCCTCTAGCTTTACCTTGAAAGGACAGAAATAGATCGTTCTTACACAAGTGGAAAATCTCACAGATGCAACCTTCTTGCCACTGTTCCCACGGTGCTGCTGTTAGCAGTGTTTCATTTTTACTGTTTTTTCCAACTCTGGCCTGAAAAACATCAGACTTTGAGTTTTCAAGCGCCCGGTGTTTGACTGTTGGAAGGCTTCCAGAGCTGCTTCCCTAACATATGCACTCTTACACACTGGTCATAATCCTCATTTATTTCCTTTTTACTTCATTACTAAGCTAACTGCTCATAATTGTGCTGCCTGATGATGAATGGAGATAGTTTTGGGGTGTGTAGAGTGTTGTCGTGTTTACTGTTGGATGTTGTCATTTTCTAATTTTGTAGTTGTGATAAGCAGTTGTGTAAAAGTAGAAGTTTAAGTGTATTTAACATAATTTCAGTGCGCTTAAAATGGCACAACTTTAAATACGTATGTGCAAGGTATGTTTTATGTATAGACAGACTTTTAAAAAAGAAAGACCCCTTGTGTTTGCTAAAGAACCACACTTCCTTTTCTTCTTTGAATTCTCCTGTTTTCAGTCCCATTGATTAGTAACAAATTCGTAGCCATGTAGTCTGCGTTTACAAACAGTTGCATGTGAATAGGTTGTTTTAAATGAATTCTAAAGAACTCATTGAAAGAAGGTGTTGCTCATTAACATCACACAGGCCAACGGGTGAAACCTCAGTGAGACAATGCCCCACTATCATGTGAGCTTGGCTTGAAACTCCAAAGAAGAGAACAGAAGACTGCACTAGGTTGCTGATAGCTGATGCTGTAAATCGGCACCTCTGTTTAACGACGGTCGTTCACAGTGGACATGGTGGAATTATTTAGTCCCTTTCCAAACTCTCTGTAACCTCAGCCCAAAAAGGTTTTCACACCAAGGTTCATGCAGTGACTCACATGCTTGATAGTGGGTTAACAACGTTTGAGAATACCTCCACAGGGGACGTCCCCCCTCCCTAGAGGTTTACTTGAATCTTCCCGCCAGTTGTTTTGGCACTGCTTCTTTAATGAGAGACAAAACATCTTCACAAAACTAAAGGAGTTCATCTGCCTTCTTTTTCCAAGTTCTCAATATTGTCAACATCCTGTTAACTCCATCACTGTACAGCTCCTTTGGAATTAACATCAGCACAAAATCTGTGCCCCAGCAGCTTCGTGCCAAGGGTTTTTATGGCATTTACACCTTTTAATAAATAAACAACTATTTAAAGGGCTTTTCTGAATGTCTTCCAAACAGACACATGAGAAAAAGCAACATACAAACTGTCATGTTGTGCGGAAGCAGTCTGTGTGGAGTGAGGAGGAGGGCTCAAGTGATGACACACGAAAAACAAGCTGTTTATTCAAGGACGGTGAAACAGTACAAAACAAAAGGGCAAGGGTGAAACTAAGGTATACCCTAAACTGGGTGATCTAACACTAATATAAAAAACTGGAACGTGAACATGTAAACCTGGCATGAAAAGCCTGGAACGTGAAGACTTGACACGAATACATGAAATCCCTGCAAACATGACAGGAACGTAGCAACAAGCAGACTAAGCAGACAACCAAACAAGGATCGAATGAAAACACTCAGACTAAATACACACAGGAGCAGGAATGAATGAACACAATGATGCACACAATGAACATGGGACATCAGACCTCTTCAAAATAAAACAGGAAACACAACCGGACGCAGACGTGGCAACACGAGCTTGACAACACTAAACACGCACACTGTAAAATCATACAGTGTCTGGAGATGAGACATGGACGTAACTAAGTACAAACAGAACACGATGGCTGGGGGGAAAACACACGTGACATAAGGAATGGGTCACAAGAGGAAAACGTGTCAAAAAGAGGAGGAGATGGGAGAGACAACACGCAAAGGGGAGGGAGAATTAAACATAGGGGGTGAAGACACAAGGGGAACCTAATAAGCAATGAACTATGCCCCGATAACTGGGCAAACCAGAATGAGCTTAAGATAACTAAAAGAACATAAACATAAATCATCAAAATATATTCAAACACAAAACGCTGGGTCAAATGACCCAGGACCATTGGCACACACATGTATAGAATACAACTGTATCCATATCTTGCAGAAACTCCTTCAGCAACAACTTCAAGTAATCATTTTCTGTTTATTCTTACAAGTCTCTCACATTATTGTGGAGGAATTTTGTCTTTCTCTTCTTTGCTTCAGTTCATCGAGGTTTGCAGGCACAGCTCTCTAAAGGTCCTGCCACAATATTTCAATCCAGTTGAGTCTATTACAGCGGTCAGAGTTCTGTTGATTCTTTCCTTTTTCAGGCATTCCGTTATAGATTTGCTGCTGTGCTCGGGATCATTGTCCTGCTGCATGACCCAGTTACAGCCATGCTTTATCCGTCAGACACATGGCTTCACATTTGACTTTTATATAGAGAGGAGTTTGTGGATGACTCAATGACTACAAGATGCCCAGGTCCTGTGGATAGCAAACACGCCCAAACCATTACCCTGTCACCAGTTGTTATGTTGTGTTTGTGCTGATATGCTGTGTCTGGTTTTCTCCAAATGTAGCGCGGCACATTATGGCCAAACATCTTCACTTTGATCTGTCCAAAATACATTGTTCCAGAAGTCTTGCGATTTGCTCAGATGCAGCTTTGTAAATCTAATGGGAGCCATTTCAAATTTCTAACTGGACTGTCATAAAGTTTAACATTCGAAGTGCTAACTGAATGCTTTCTAGTCAATTATTATTTATGTGCATTTGATTAGCAGCACCTGGTTGCTACTTTCCAGTCTTAATTACTATAAAAAACGGTCAGGTTGTACTCTAGTCTTTGCTGTTTACATAGCAATGCGACCCGCGTAAACATGTTTTCTATTCTAACTTTATATTTTGTGTCGGAACATAATGCAGGCACGGAGGAAAACATTATGCAAAATTAATGTCAAAATCAACACAATCAAAGAGGCAAGCAAGCGAGACTAGGGCAGTATCAGTGATGTCTGCGTGCTAATGCTTCACTTCAGAAGCCAAAAAAAGTTCACACTCCTAAAAAAAAAAATCATTATTAATTCAACTTAGCTTCATTTTATGTTTTCCCACTTCACATGCAATGCCTCCAGTGGGGCTCACCCCACAGTCTGAGAGCTACTGCTCTGTGATCAGCTCTTCTTTGTAAGCTTATGGATGAAATCTACTAAGAGTAATAAGAGAGATTAGCAACCACTGCCATAATGATATACTTTGTATACTTTTATATACTTTTCATTCAATTAAGTTTTATGTTCATACTCGTAAAGTGGGTAATTATTTAGGTGGACACTATAGCTGAATCTGACATGTCTATGTGTGTGTGAGTACTTGCATCCTTTTTAGATGGAGAACACTGAACACCCACAGATTGCTGAGCCAACTAAACTGATGTCATGGATGTTTTACTGCCTACCAGGAGTGTATCTGATATTCTTTCACATTTGTACAAATCGGGTTTTTAGTCTTCTGATGATGCCACATGTGGGAGAAAATTGTATGGTATGGTTTTTATCATTTTTTGTCATTTGAAGCAGCATCAAATGCAATGAGAAAGAAAAGAACACAGTCCCCAGTCATTTGGATGTTATGTTTTATTTTATCTAACTCATTTCTAACTTTTCTTAGCGTCAGGAAAAAATTTGAGACTTATATCTCTTCTCTTCTTCCTTTCAATTGTAAAGCATTTTTAAACACTTTCTATACAAGTACTTTGTAATGATATTGATCTGATGCGAGCCACAGTGCACTGATCAGATGAGGTAACGGCTACCGTCATACATCATAATCTGTATGAAACATTTAGTCTTTTGTCTTTAACAGTGTGTGAGGGACCAAGCAGCCAAGGCATAGAGGACACAGAGAAAAATGTCTTCAAAAATGGGTTTTCTTTACTTTAACACTCAAAAAAAGATCAAAAGACAAAAATTCAAAAGTAAAGTCAGTGGGCCCATAAAAGAGGTCAACTAAATATAACTCTACAAAAAGCAATTTCCGGAAATTTAGACGAACAAAGTGGACACAACTCAAACTGACCTAATTACAAAGACCGACAGGGTAGCTTTTATAGTGGTTTGGCCAAACCATTTACACACAATAGGGGGAAACAAAAAACGGACACTAATACTAACTAAACACAGAATAACCTAACCTAACCTAAAACACCCCTGTTTCTGAGAAGCACATGGTTAGTGAGCAGGCATTTTGTTGTCAGAGTCCTCGGCCACGCCTTTTGCCCAGACAGGAAACAGCCACCGCCCAAACCCAGGTAACTCAAAGAGAAACTTAATTAATATAACAGAAGCATTCTTAGAAAATCCACACAATGCTGCTATGTGCGCGCCTCAATATATCACTGTTAGGTTTAACTAAAATGATTAATGAATTATATTAATGAAGAAAACTAATAATCAAACTAATAAAGTAAACAAATGAACTTAATTTACCCCTGTGTGGCTGATGCCATCACACAGTGTGTTTTAGTAGGATGGGGCATTTACATTTACGGCACACAGGTTTCAATAGCTGGGGCTTTTTGAAGACTCAGCAGTGTCGCAACACTGTGTGTTCAACAAATTGCCGTCTTATTTTATACGTCAGTTTATGCATGGAGTAATGTGAGTGAGGTCTTGAATATTTAAGGCAGCAGACACTTTTTACCCTCAAGATGGCCCAGAAAAAAAATGCACTCCTTTCCATGAGGCGCCGTGTAGCCCCTAGGCCCTGGTGTACAAACACCGCTGCTTTTCTGTTTGCAGCATCGAGCTTGAATAATTGATGAGCGATGCTGGGGTGTGCTAAGTGGACACAGTAACACAGAATGCAAAGTTAAATAGGAAACACAGGCCCTCTGCCATTTTTTTTTAAATTCCATCCTGTCTGGGAGGTTTTGCGATCAGAATTGTGATCTAAATTCAGTGTGGTGCCAAACACATTTTGCTGTTGCAAGAACAGCTATGTAGAATCTCTATAGGCTCGTGTTATTGTTCAGGTGAATCTTTTATCTATTTATGTATTTATTTCTATTTGTGTTATTTTGGTTAGAGCTGGTACAAAAGTTGTTGTTTTTTTTAAAAGCTCCTTGCCTGTTTAAAAAGCACATTAAAAACCTCTAAAGCCAAAAGTATTGACAGAGAAAACTGGTAATAACATATCAATGAGGTATTTTGATTAAGCAAGAAAAATAAATGAATAAAAAACGAGTGTTTTGGATTATTACATTTGCATCACTCAGTTAAAACAGATGCTATTCAAAAGTAAAGTTTCCCTGTACAGATAACAGACTTTGGCACTAGGGGGAGCCATACTGTTTGAAATTCAAAAGCTACTCACTACAGCATAGCAACTGATATTCCCAGAGTTGTTGTTGTTGTTTAAAATCCATATTTTATAGACAGCGAAACACATTTAAAACACATTTAAATGCTTAACAGGCTGGAGTGTGCTGTGACAATGTTAAATATCCAGTTACAGTGGGAAGAAAAAAAAACTGCCTCTCACATTAGTCCTCTGTTGGGAAAAATGAAAAAGCCAGATGTTGTTTTGAAAGTTGGAAAAGGCTTAGGAAAGCCAAAGAAGTGGATATAGGAAAGAGATAAAAATCACCTGCCAGAAGCTAAGTGTAGAAGGAAGGGAGAGAGAAAAATAAATAAATAACAGAGCAGCCCAGTCCAACCCCACTCAGCATGCCTGGCATGTAGCATCAATGGGCACAAGCCCTGACCAAGCTAATGCCAGAGGAATACAAATCATGACCAAAATAACAGATAGCAGGGAGCGGCAGAGAGAAAGCTAATTAATATAGATAATAGAAGTGAAAAAAAAAAGTCTGAATATTCATTTCAATCGCAATCCTACAGTTTTTTTTTTTTTTTAAATAATTCATGAAAGTTATAGCCTGGAGCGTCGAGCTGAGGTTGCATGGGTTAAAGTCTGACGGGGAGAGAAGCAAGTTAGGAAATGATCTCAGCTTTCTAAGTTGATGAAAGCACACCGTCAAAAGCTCAGCAGAGGTGATGTTTCAAAGAGTGCGAGCAATTTCCTTTGAAATTTAGCAGCGTGCTTTCGCTTCCTGTGCTGGTCATTTATTGTAAAAAAAAATGTGCCATAACCAGAAACAGTGGCTGAAATGATAAAGAAGTGTAACTTGGTGTATCCTGTGTGAAAAATGGCACTGGACGCCACTTGCCATGATTCAAATTCATATAAGTTATCAAATATTCAGCCCCTGTTCAGGAGTGAAAACAGCTGCTTTGTTGACAGAGAGAGGGAGAATCCTCTAAGTAGAGCATCCAACTCCTAATTACAGAATGTTAGTCACTGGCCCAAGCCCATATTATTTCCCCTCATTTTCTTATTTTAAGAGGATTTTCCACTTTATCAGACAGCTTACTATGACAGCAAGGCCACGCTTCTGTCATAGCGATTAACCCCACCACCCGTGCACATGTGTGCTACTGGCTCGCATTAGGCGACTTCCATCTAAATCCATTACCTTTTTAAGAGGGCTCCAGAGATATGGAAGGAGAGAAAGAGAGAGGCAGACACATAGAGAGAAAGAGGGGCTGTGGGCAGGTTCTTTGTTCTAAAGCTGAGATGTGCCGCACCCACAGCAGAATCCCTAACACGGATTTTTAATTGATCAAAGGGAGCAAAACAGAAGCAGTTGGGGGAAGGGTCCGCCAGAAACACCTGTATGCTAAACTTTGCTCTGCCCCCCTTTAATAGAAATGTGCAACATTGCTCACTTATTAGCTTAGTAATGAAATCCTTACAGATAAACAAATCCACAACATGAAATCACTGTCACTGATAGGCGACACAAATAACACTCATCATCTTATTGCCACACAGACTTGTAATGGGAAACCTTTTGCAGAAGTATATTGATACACACCGCAGTCTAATAAATATTCAGAGTCATGGGCGATCAAGGATCATTCATACACGTGGCAAGTGAAGCCAAGTCCGCGTGGTCCGATTCAACAAACGAGCTGCTGTCGTTTAAATTGCCAAAAAAGTTCATGTTGGTTCAGATAGAACGATGTCAGAATACACAGTGCATCACAGTTTGTTTTGTGTGGAGCTATAAAACCGCAGACCGGTCAAGACACCCATGCTGACCCATGTCCACTGCCAAAAAGCTCCAACGATGCAGATGTGAGCAACAGGACTGGAACACGGAGCAATGGAAGGCACCAGGATGCACTATGGAGGCAGTGTGATGCTTTGGGCAATATTCTGCTGGGAAACCTTGGGTCTTGCCATCCACGTATATGTTACCTTTGCATTCACTGCCTACCTTAGCATTGTTGCACCTTTTCATGGAAACTATATTCCCTGATGGCTGCAGTCTCTTTGAGCAGGATAATGTGCTCTGTCATAAAGCAAGAATGGTTTAGGAATGGTTTAAGGTGTTTGGCAAGTCAACACCATTTTGTCTGGTATCAACATCAGATCTAAATCCAGCCCATGCCTGTGGGATCCATGGATGCCCCCACTTTATAAGTTACAGGACTTAATATGTTCTAAAGATCTTGGTACCAGATATTACACCACACTTTCAGGGGTCTAGTGGAGTCCATGAATCGATGGTTCAGGGCACAATATTAGACAGGCAGCCATGATGTCATGCCTGATCGGTGTAGGTAAATGATGGGTAAGTTCTGCTGTGCTATCTCTATCTCTGTGTTTTCAAACCAAATATGACGTACAAGGGGCGGATCTGACAGAAATGATTGTCACGGCTGGGAAAGCGGCCGTGTGGTGTCGTGAAAAGGAGGACCCGAAATGCAGGCAGTGGCTGTGACGCGAGTGAGCTCTTAATTACAGGAGGCGAAAAATAACAAAAGTGAGGATGGCAAGGACAGAACTAAAACATAGCCTAAATTGGGAAAAACTAGACTCAAACCTGAAACCATACAAACAGAGGACTAAGAGCGGAGAATGTTGGGCAGAGAGACGCAAAGTTTCACCAGGTTACACAGACGACACGACAAGGAACACAGGCAGGCACACACTATAAATACACACAAGGTAACAAGGGAAATGACACACCAGAGGGGAGCACAGCTGAACCTAATTAGACCGACTTTCAAAGTAAAACAGGAAATTCACAAACTATTTTACAAACCTAAACTCGGGGACATGAACAGAGCACAAGGGGAAGGAACACAGAAATAACCCCGAACACCAGAACCAAACCCAAGAACTAATACAAAAAGCATTAACACAAGACCCAGGACCCAAGACCCAGGACCATGACACTGATGACAATTGCTCGTAGATGACTTGTCAATCAAAAGGCAAACCCTGTTTTATTCTCCTTTTTGACTTTGTAGGAGATCATGATTTCATTTTATTTCATTCAGTAAGACTTGAAACTCACACCTGAAACTCCAGTGTTTACTGAAGTCAAAGAAAAGGAAATGTTTTTTCATAGACATAGGTTGTCCCTTGCAAGTACTTCCATATTAGCTTTCCTTTTCAGTCCAAGACATTGTACATTGTATCGGTGTCAGAACGAGGCCTCCAACCCACCCAGATTCAGCCTCACACTAAGGCCTCGCTCTCCAACCCACAGAGCTCCACTACCAATGCTTAGAGGCCCGTAGTCCATGCAAAAGCCGTGATATCCATTCAAGTTCCCAGTGTATTGCAAAGTAAGTGTTGATCTTTAGCTTACTTCTTGCTGAAACTATGATATAATCAATTTGCTGTTTAATCTGAATAAAAATCTGCAGTGAATGCATTTTGCAGTCCACGTATGGTTTATCTGAGTCCTGGGAGAAATCCATTAAGGTCCCCAAGCACAAGCACTTGTTTGAGCATGCACACATATACAAAGCTGATAAGGTAAAGTCATTGTCATCTGGCCATCTGACTAAGTAGATTAAAAACACATTTAGGCTGGCTGCGGCTCTAAAGTCTTTGTGTGAGGGGGTAAACGCCACCCTTGCTCTTTGGTTTGTCCTCACTACATGAAACCTGTGGCAGTAGATACCATTTTAACTCTTGCAGTTGTCTCCTGCATCATGGACATTCAGATATATTTTTACCTGCTGTAAACCCTGTTCCTTGAATAACTATTATATTTATGCTATATT
>VUQR01010295.1:51467-65994 GCA_015108515.1 Hemichromis elongatus | reverse complement strand
TTGTAGTGGTGTATAGAGCCAAAAACATTAGCATTGTGTCTATGTAGGAGGTAACAAATATACATATACATACATACATACATATATATATATGTGTGTATATATATACACACACATATATATATATATATATATATACACACACATATATATATATATATATACACATATATATATGTGTATATATACACATATATATACATACGTATATATATATGTGTATATATATATATATATATATGTATATGTGTATATGTATATTGTTTTTGGTACCGGTACTGGTTTTATTTTGTTGTATTTATTCGCAACACCTTAAAGGCTGGTCCGTGCAAATATGTCGGTCATAAACCGGTCCATTGCGCAAAAAATTTGGGGACTGCTGTTGTACAGGATCATTTTGTTTAATTTAAAACCCAGAAACAGCTTTATGGATCAACTTAAAAAAAAAACACACACACACACAGAAATATTTTTGAGTCAAAGTAAGTAAAGTTTTCATTTTAACCACTGTGCAGTGTTTGGGGCTTCTGGATTCATATCCAGGGGAAAATTATGCTATTTATTTAATTCAGTGTTATTTATACAGCATCAAGGCACTTTATATTGTAAGGTAGACTCTACAATAATACATACATATTTTTTATTACTTACTTCTTATTTTGGTCCAAACTTAACGCTGTCACTGTCAAGCGCCTGGACAAGTACAAGACATGAACACCACACAAGGGTTAAAGTTTATTTTGTGCCTCTTTGGTCCTTTAAAAAAAAACATCTGTTATGTTTTTTCAGATCTGACACACCACTCATCTACAAAGCTGTCCCCAGCTGGTTTGTCCGGGTGGAGCACATGGTGGAGAATCTACTGGACAACAATGGAAAATGCTATTGGTAACTTGTTTTTCTGAAAAAATGATAACTGGCTTGGAGGCAGTGAAGTGGCAGCTGTGAGCATCTTGCCAAACAAGTGTTCTTAAAAACCATGCCAGACAGCAGATAGGGTCCCAAAACAATTACAGCCCTCCTCTGCACTACTACATCAAGTTATTGGACTGTCTCTGCAGAGCAGCTATCACTGGTTATAGTAGTTTTGAATGGGAAAGAATTAGATTTTAAGTAGAAGTTGTTATGGTTGCTTCTTTTTTCTATATGTGACATGGCATTAAACTCTTTCTCAAGGAATTTTAACATGACTCAACTGGGACTGGAAGTTTTCTGTAAAACATTAGCATGATGTTAATTGCAGTGGCAGAACATGGAGAAAACGTAGGCATCAGCATGATGGCTTTGCTAAGTGGTATTACCCCTGGTGCTCCCAATGCTCTTTTCTGAGCCACAGTAGCTGCCTCCGGTAATGGGACTGTCAAACTGAGATGAATGACTAGCCGCTAGGAAGGTGAAGACACCCAGGCACACACCTACAGACAGGCTGAGACAAACGCACACACTATTTTAAAGGCTACAGGCCTTATCTATGAGGTACTAGTGTTCCAGGTTTTTTAGGAACATCTAGCTAAGGTTATGTACAGTAAAATAGTTCTTCTTTCGGCCATTCTAATGATTTATAGGTTATGGCCAAGATTAGAGTTGAAACACCTGTGATTATAGTGTAAAACTATTCACCATAAACTGCAGCCTCCAACGTTATCATGTTTGGATCAACATGTTTTTAAACTGGGGTGGGACTCGATAAAAAAAAAAAATCCAATTAATTAGTGGCTTTGTAATTAATTAATCTTGATTAATTGCATTTAATCGCACAAGAAAATTTGCCCTGAAGAGCAAATTTTTATTTTTTTTTTATTTTAAAGGGTTTTAGTTGGTGACAAAATAAATAGACATGAGTTGAATATTATAAACTCAAGCTCTTTTAATATATGGGGGAAAAAGCATTTAAACTGCATTTTAATGCTAAACAAAAAAAAAAAAGATAAGCCTGGCCAAAATTAGGCAGATTTAAAGATAAAGTGCTATTTTAAGTAGTTTAAGTACATTTTCAAAATCATATTGTCCTTAAATAATAATATTAATAAAAATTTCAACATAAAGTGCTATTCTTCTTCTTAAAAATAAGGCAGAGACTGCTGTTTGCACAAAACCTCACTTTTATCAAGGTTTCCGTCAGGTAGTGTTTTGAAATTAAATTTGTAGTGGTGTGCGGATCAATATTGAAATATCTATTCCTCCGATACTAGTTATTTATGTTCTAGAATCGATTCTCATATAAAAATACTGATATTTTAGTAATTTGTGGTAAATTTGTAGTTTGTCATTAACATGAAACACAGTGGAAAGAAACTATATCATTCGCATCGTCTAACTTGGAAGGAACTACTTCCTCTTCCGCCTTTCATAGTAATATGCAAAATACAGCTGTATAAAGGCCCCTTGGCGTGCACTCACAACAATGGCTGAGCGTAAACAGAGTCATGTGTGGACGTATGTTACCTCCACAAACAGCCACGACGCGGTTTGCGATACATGTGGCAAGACAGTGAGGTGTTGTGGCATCACCACTAACCTCAGCAAACACCACAGAGTAAATCACATCACAGAATATGACGAGCTTATGTTGAGGCGAGCTGAAGAGGAGGAGAGGACAGGGACAGGTGCTGCTAGGGCGAGACAGATGTTTCTCGCTGAGTCCTTTAGTGCTGCAAGCAGGCAATATGTTCATATAGCACACAACTTCAGGTTTTTTATTTCTGTATGATAATTCTGCATTATTAAGTAATATGAACAAGTAGTCTGATGTCCTGTAGTCATTATGAAGCTATGATTTTAAATACAATAAAACATTAAGTTTTTGTACCAAGTATCGGTATCGGATCAGTATCGTCGATACCACCCTGAATTTTACTTGGTATCTGATCAGAAAGGAAATCAGTGGTATTGCACGTCACTAGAAATTTGCCTCCGATCAGTGCTAGCAACGCGCTTTCCATTTTTTGTAGCTGTGTGCATTAGTTCCTCTTTGCTTGGAATGCAAAGTGCGGTTAAATGCATTCATTTTTTTACATGTTATATTTTTCAAATTAATTAATCGCAATTAACGCATTAAATTCCCACCCCTAGTTTAAACCATTTTAGACGTGTATTGAACGTGTTTAAAATGAGAACCCTAACAGAACTAGGATTTATAACATGGAACATTGATATTAACTTTAACTTGGCTGTAATTTTTGTATGATAACTTAAGCTCTTCTATTTTAAACCTTCAGAAATTACATTTATACATTTTTATTTCCTTCCTGTGTGTTAGTGTGGTGGTACTCCTATGCACCGTTTATATTAGAATAATATTTTAAATGCATTTTTATGTATAAATACATTGTAAAAATATAAATAACCTTTAATTTTTTATTATTAGACTCCATTTTCAGACTCAAGTTCTTGTCCCATAAAGACTGTCTGCCTGTCAGTCAGGGTTGCCAGCTCATCAGCTTCCTAATGAAAGTAAAGTCCTTGTAGAGTTCAATACATCTATATAAAGTTCATATTAGCTGATGAGAGGCTTAAAAAAACTTGAGAAAGCAAAGTTCTAAAGTGCTAGTTAATGTATTCTCCGAGTGATTTGTTCATTTTATCTCAAATGGTGCAGAGCAGACAAAGGCTAAGTGTCTTTGGAGAGAGCTCAGTCTGAATTCTCCAGATGCCCGTCTGTCAGAATAAATGAAATTTTGAATGCTCAAAGGGTGGCTGATTTCTTTTGAGGTTCAAGGTGCAGACAGCTCGGCCACTGACATGTGAATTTGGCACATTATTTTGTAATAGCTAATCAACTTAGCCTGAAAAGACTTTGGTTGCATCCATTAAGAATCAAGTATATATTTATAGTTCATTAGATTATCATTTTTTCAGGTATTCATTGAGTTCATTCATTTATGTGCTCACTGTCAGGCCTAATTCTTAGTATTTTTCTTTATTGTGACAAAGTATAAAAAATTTTTTTTTTTAAATTTGCCAACTTTGGATACACAACTTGTTTAAAAATAGCATTACTTTAACTTTTAATGTAGAGCAGTTTTTGAGTGGTTTTCCTGCTTAACCTTGTGGACTTCATGATATTCATATTGGTGTATAATAAGAAGTAACCTTTTTGGGAACATGGGTTAAGGACTGTGTTTTGCAAACACTGAATAATAAGTCTGAATTAGTATAGAAATTATATATTTATTGTAGCGTTCTGTAGCACCTCCTGTACAGTGGGGGAAATCTTGAACTGTGCATAAGGTACAACCTTAAATAATAGTACTATGAAATATCCCTTGTGTATATAATCAGGAGTTTAGGTATTTCTTTATCAAGTATGCTAGTTAGCCGGGCATGGGAATATTTTCATGTTAGGCCTTAGTCATAAAGTCCGAGACAATCTGGCACCCACTGGTTACATGGAGAAACAATATGCATTCCCTGAGTGGTTGGAGACTGGTTGCTAGAGGTTGGTGGCATTTACTAGTGTAAAGTGGACGGCAAAGAAGGGTACTGTGCTACACTAAAAACCTTGTGATTGCTTTGTTCACTTGCCGCGTACCACATTTGCTCATAGTTTGCATGGATTTCAAAGTAATTGCAAAAGTATATGCTGCTGTTACAATGTACAACTTTTATTTAGGCCAGCATTCTCTGGTTTGTGTCACACTTTGGCTCAGAGACTAAAGTCTGGTGAGTGTTTGCCGATAAGTCGGCATTGTTAATGTTAACTTACAGTCACTATGGGTGACTGTTGCACTTTGGAGGGAGAATTTTTTTTTTGGTGCAGCACCAAAAAATCTCGTTGCAATCTATTAAACCTGAAAATAAGCAGCAACTCCTACCAGCTGGTCAAAGCTGCCAGTGGGGTTTACCAACCTGTCTCTAGAGCTGTGTGACTGAGGCCTTCCAGTTTAATATCCCTGTTTGTTAATCCATATATTTTCTTAGCTACCTATCTAATGAGGATCAAAGGTTTAATAAAGCATATCCTAGCTAAAGTTGAGTAATAGCCAGGGGGCACTCTGAATAGCCTACTGGTTTATTTTAATAGACCTTTGCATTATTTCCCCCCTTTTTTTTTTATAATGAATCAAACCACCAGTTATAAGTCTGCTTTTATTCAGTTTCTCATACAGAAATCACAGCCTTGCAAACCTATGCTGCTCTTTGGGGAGAGTTTGATTAGTTGAGCCTTGTCTTCCTGTCTTATTTAGCCCTTTTTTCCCCTAATATTTTTCCATCCTCCTTAACTTTCCTCCATAGTGCATATTCTTTGCTTTCATTGACCACAATCTGTGCTTCTCTGTCTCTGATCGACTCCATCCTCATTGTCTGTGACTTATTTAAAAATATAGAGACTTTTATTATAACTCTTCTGTGTGTCTCGAGCACAAGATGGGACACTTTAAATTCTACATTTAGCATGGATAAGGGGTGGAGGACTGGTGGTGAGCAGCAGCAGCAGAAGGGAAAAAAATCATTAAATTGATATATTAGGAGCCTAAATAGAAATGCCTCCTACAAATGGGAATTGATGAACTCTTTGCTTAGCGTGTGGATCCTGACGGCAATATATCCCGCCACCCAACCCCCATTGCCCCTTGCACTGGCAAGGCAGCCTGCTGTGGCAAGAAAAGGGGACAGAAAAATGAGCAAAAGAGGGAAAGATTTGGAGATAGTGAAAAAATAAAATGGAATGAACAGAAAAGGGGCAGAAAGGAGAAAGATGCCTTGGAGGCAATGTTAACCTTTGCAGTTGAGCTTCATAAAGGGGCAGTTTTAACTTTATATCCTGGGCTGAAAATAAGGAGTAGTAAAGATGCCAGCAAGGAATAATATTTTTTGTGAGAGACTGTGTTGCACAGTAATATACAGGGTATGTGCAATTTTGTATCTTGAAGAGTAATGTATACAGTTTCCATATAATAGACCTTAGAGGATATTCACAACTCTAAAATTTAATTTACACATCTCTTAAAATTTCCTTCCGTGCTGGAGGCCGTAGAGTTAGTTACAATGCGGTTTGTCAGGAGGCTCTGTATACATATGATCATCATTTTGACAGGCTATACCATCCAAGTGGCATAAAACGCTTCAGTCAGTTTTGCGGGTTCTAGTTGCTGGGAAGCTCATCAAATCGGAGCTCAATGTTGTTCATTTCATATTAATATACACTCGATTACCAAAAGTATTCACTCACCCATCCAAATTGTTGAATTCAGGTATTTCAGTCATTTCCGGGGCTGCAGGTGTTAAAATCAAGAACTTCTTTATGCAGACTGCTTCTACAAACATTTGTGAAGAATAGCTCTCTCTTAAGCCAGTGGATTCCAGCATGCTACCATAATAGCATCCCATCTGTGTAACAAGTCCAGTTGTGAAATTTCCTCGCATAGTCAACAACAGCAACTCATCCATGAAGTGCTAGGCCACAAAAAAAATCACAGGATGGGATCAGTGGATGCTGAGGCGCATAATGCCCAACCTTCTGCATAGTCGATCACTACAGACCTTCATACTTCATGTGGCCTTCAGATCAGCTCAAAAATAGTACACAGAGAGCTTTGTGGAATGGGTTTCCATGGCTGAGCAGCAGTACCTGAGCCTTACATCATCAAGCGCAATGCAAAGTGTCAGATGGAGTGGTGTAAAGCACGCGGCCACTGGAACCTAGAGCCATTAAGATGTTTTGGAGTGACGGTTCATGCTTCTCTGTCTGGCAAGCCTATGGACGAGTCTGGGTTTGGCAGTTACCAGGAAAACAGTGCTCGTCTAATTGCTGAGTGTGGGGGGATTGCGATTATGGTGTGGGGTTGTTTTTCAGGAGATGTGGTCGGCACAATAGTTCCAGTAAAAGGAACTCTTAATGCTTCAACATGAAGAAAGTTTGAACAATTTAATGCTCCTGTGTTTGTGGGGACATTGTGGGGATGGCCCCTTCCTGTTCCAACATGACTGAGCACCAGTTCACAAAGCTAGGTTCATAAAGACATGGATGAATGAATTTGGGGTGGGAGAAATTGACGGCTCTGCACAGAGTCCTCAACTGAACATGATAGAACACCTTTGGGATGAATTAGAGCACAGACTGCAAGTCAGATCTTCTCTTCTAAAATCAAGGTTTGACCTCATACATGCACTTCTGGAAGAATTTTTAAAAATTCTCGTTAACACACTGCTAAACCTCATGGAATGCCTTCCCGTAAAAGCTGAATGTGTTAAAGCTACAAATTATGGGCCATCATATAAACCCCCATGGATTAAGAAAGGGACGTCACTCAAAATCATGTGTGTGTGGAGGCAAATACTTATAATACTTAAATATAGTGTATTTTATTATGCCATTAAGAGTTACCATTGTACACTTTGGAGAACGACTGGAGGACAAACAAATATGGTTACTTCTGATTTGCGTAAATGGTAAGACATTAAATTGTTCTGGATGGCATTATAAAACTATTAAAGTGACCCTTAAAACCCTATTGGCAATAATTATTTTTTATAAGCACTGTTTGAGTTTAATATTTTAGGCTACAGGAAGTCTGAAGTGGCAGAAATGTATGTTAGGTTGGTGAAGGACATGTATGAGGACAGCGAGCAGTGGTCAGATATGCAGGAGGAGTGACAGATGGGTTCAAGGTAGGGATAGGGCTACATTAGGGACTTAGTCCAGTCTTGTTTGCAATGGTGATGGGCAAGTTGACAGATGAGGTCAGGCAGAAGACTCAGTGGGCTATCGTGTTTGCAGATGACATTGTGATCTGTAGTGAGAGTATGGAGCAGGTGGAAGAGAGCCAGAGGAGGTGGAGGTATACTCTGGAGGGAAGAGGGGTGAATGGTGGGTAGAAGCAAGGCAAAATATGTGAATACGAGGGAGACAAGTAGATTGGTAATGATACAAAGAGCAGAGGTGGTGAAGGTGGATGAGTTTAAATAGCTTGGGTCAACCATCCAAAGCAACAGACTAAAGGTACAAGAGAGTCGAAAAAGAGAGCGCAAGCAGGGTGGAGTCGGTAATGAGTATTGGGGTCGACAGAATGATAGCAGCAAGAATGAAGAATAGCTTCCCAAAATTAAATCAAAAAACCTAATTTAGGCATTAATATCACTGCATTTTCCCTTTTTGTAATATGCTAATTAGTGTGTTTAATGAGGCATTGCCTCATTTGCAGATTTTAATATCATTTTCAGAAAACTTGTTATACAAAGACAACATGTACAATGTGTTACATTTCTTGTCATGTCTATTAATTTAAAATTTACAAATGTTATAGTGTAAATGTCACAATGCATTTCTTTATAAAAATGAGTTGTTTTGTTTTTGGGGGATTTGTTTTTTTAATCCTGAGCCTACTCGAGTAGCAGTTACAGCCACCAGACTTTCCCTGTTTATACTATACTGTTTTTTTGTTTTTTACATAGGCTACAGAGGTAGTTGTGTAAATATCATTCAGAGCCATAAATGTATATTTCTTTTTCATCTTAAAAGTATTAATTATTTGGATGTTTTCTGTGGAAAAGAATGACTTGTAATGTATGACTTGCACATCAAAAACCCAGGAAAAAAATGGCTCAATGGGAAAGTGAGACTTTAATTTTGGTTAAACAAGAATATGATGGCAGTCTGGTCATCTTGTGCTAAAATACCCTGTTGTTGTACATGGGAGGCCTGACTGTCCTTGTTTGTTTTATGTATTTCTTTCTTTAATTATAAAACACATCTTAATGTGTCTCTGCAGGGTTCCAGAGTTTGTGCGTGAGAAGCGTTTTGGTAACTGGCTGAGAGATGCACGCGACTGGGCAATTTCAAGGAACCGTTACTGGGGCACACCAATCCCCCTCTGGGTCAGCGATGACTTTGAGGAGGTCAGGAAAACACACATACATGCACTGATGCTGATGATATGTCTTTATACTTTATCACACAGTTTGCATCCTAACCAAATACCAAGATACTTATTCTTTTCTAAAGAGTTGGCGTCCAGAGTTCAATCCGGGTTAAGCAACAGAGGGAATAACTGAAAGGTTAAACTCTGACTTTATTTATCAAAGAAAGGGGGGCGAGGTGTGTCTCATTTAAAGTTATTCTGCTGCAATATTACAGAAAAGTCCGTTTTTCTCAGAAATTGCCTGTGTGAACATTTTTCTCTGTCATGATTTAGCGTATTAGAATCTTTGTTGTGTGTTCGGAGGCTTGTTTAGCAGAGACTTTTTGGCATGGCAGAGCGAGGTGACCATGGTGTCAAACCAGAGAGTGTAGCGTGACTCTGTGCTGCAGTTAGCTACCCTTAGGCCCCATTATAGAGTGCCTCCATAAACTCAACACATGAATAATTCATTAATGTAAAGAGCAAATAATCACAAACTGGTTCCTCTGGTTTCTTTTGATGGTAACTTTAAGACAAATGGCTTCTGTTTTTGGACGAGAGGGTGGTGGTCGAGAAGCTACTGAAAAACAGCAAGAAAGAGGGGTCAGGATAGAAATGAAAAATGAGAGGTGAAAAGAAGGGGAGGATAATAAATGAATGGGTTAAAAGAAGCAGACAGTGAAAAAGCGAGCCAAACTGTAAGCGTCCATTTTGTTATGGACGCTCCTTGCCAAACCCAGCTGACTATGTGAAGTAGACTGAACCAAATAGAGATGTCAGAATTGGGTTGTTTGAGAATTTGAAAAATGAAGTGTTAGTCCCGTGGCTCAAAGAGGGACAGCCAGCGACCTGCTTGCTGGAAATAGCTCTGTGGCTGTTTCCAGAACACTCGCACTCCCTGGTGCCTCCCTCACTCACCCACTGCAACAAATGACACACCCAAATCTAAATCCGTGAGTGAGCGTTTGACTTTCTGTACAAGAATCTATACATTTCAGTACTTCTGTCTCATCATCATCATTTCCTTTTGTTCTGTGTTTCTTTCAGGCTTTTTTTTGGGGGGGGGGGGTGTTTTTTTTTTTTTTTTTTTTTTTTTTTTTTTTTTTTTTTTGTCACCCATAAACGGGACTTTTTTCCTTTTCTTTTTCTTCTTTTTTTATTAAAAGAAAATAAGCACAAAGCTACACGGCATGTGACAAAGTCTGGACTGTAGAAATCCAAATATTTTATGTGAAAGCAAATAAAAAAAGTAATGTAAAGGCAGCAGTAGGTTTCACTTTTTAACACGAGATGTATTTCATTATTATTCCCACAAACTGTGAAACCACGGCACCTAAAACAAATGCAACCTGCAACAGAAGAGTCATTTTGTGGCATGAAAATCACAGCTATATAAACTTCACCCTATCAAGCAATTATCATCGCGTTATGTCATTACATCATAGATTACGTTGAACCATTTATTGTTACATCATACATTACATACATAATGTTAAGCCAGTGTCCCAACATAGATGGTTTGTATAATTTTACTTTTTAAATTCTCGCATTTTCTTCACTTACTTTAGTTTTGGTTACATTGAACATGCTTTATGCTTTGGTTATTTTGTTTGTCTTTCTTAAAAAAATTCTTAAGTATATGGTCAAAACAAATTACAGATTAAGGCTTCAAATGTAGAAATGTAAAAAAAGCTCCCTTGCTGCAGTTTTGCCCGATACTGTTGTGCTTAAAGCACAACAGTATCGGGCACTAAATCACCCACAGGAAAGAAATCAGGGCTGTACAAACAGTTTTAAATGAAGCTCACACCCATAAATTTGGATAGAACAATAATTAACCTTTTTTTATTACAAGTAGGCATCATTGCAGCTCACTTCTTAACGTGTGCGACAATCCATGAAACTGAGAATGAAATTACAATGCAGATGTCTATAATATTGTATCGTGGATTCTCAAACACTTCTTTTATATTTAAAGCTTTCCGGTACGACTTTTGATAAATGGAAGTTTTTAAATTCAAGACATCAGCCACATCTAAAGAAACAGTAAAATGCCTGTAAAATTAAGTATAATGCTTTCAGTCAAACCATTTTACCAAGGCGTGCAGCTTCTCTTCTGCCCTCAAAGCGATATTACCGGTACTCTGAAATAACTGAGGCAATTTCAGAAGTGAGTTTCAACATCTTCCTATCTTTCTAGAAACCACTCATAGTGACTTTGCAAACCTCAGGCCTTAGTTTAAGGCAGTGCTTCTCAATTATTTTCTGTTATGGACCCCCTACGAAGAAAAAGCCCACTTCGCCTCGTTATCTCCATCTCTGTGCGCCTTTCTTTTCGTCCCTGTTAAATATTTTTTCATGGTGTCGCTTGAGGGTTTGTTCACTACAATTCATATCTCCCGCTCTGTGCAGTGTGTGCATACTCTGTGCGATAACTGACAATAAGAGCGCCACTGCCAACTACTGTGCTGGATGTGCAACTACACTTTATTCTAGTACGACAAAAACGCATGTTCCCTGGACTGGGGTCACCCCCAGCCCCCCCCCCGGGGGCCACGCCCCACTATTTGAGAAGGACTGGTTTAAGGTAACATCTTTGTTTTTCAGGTATCCAAGAAAGACTTTGAGGGCTTCAAGAACCTCTTCCATAGATTTCTGCAGGTGAAGGGACCATCAGTGGAGTGGATCAAGATACAGCGACCTCCAGAAGACTCTGTAAGCCGCCTTCTTTTTTTTTTTTTTGTTCTTTAGGGGTTAGTTTGGATTTGCACCACTCATATAACACATGTGTGTTTTTGTTTAAAATATTCCAGCA
The DNA here is from genome assembly GCA_015108515.1 of Hemichromis elongatus. Taxonomy (NCBI): domain Eukaryota; kingdom Metazoa; phylum Chordata; class Actinopteri; order Cichliformes; family Cichlidae; genus Hemichromis; species Hemichromis elongatus. Next base: position 54,339 of record VUQR01010295.1, on the reverse strand, counting down.
TTTATTGTCTATGTAGAAGAGGGGCATTCAACCCCACAGCAATGGTAGATATGATATATATTTAAAAAGTATCTGACATTGAATATAGAATGGAATAACTTGTAATTGGTGGCTTTTCAGATTGGACCTGATTTTACCTGTACCACTGAAAGTACAAGTAAAATGATGAAAAACAACTGAGGAAGTAGTTTTAGTGATAGATTCACTAGTTGTGAGATTAAGTGGCAACAAAAGATTGCAGTGATAAGTTCATCTTTTCAACTTGTGAAAGCGTCACTCGTTTCAATCATAGATCATTTTATCGTCGTTCACTGTGATTGAGAAAAAAAACAACAGTTGGTGTTACACTACATTGCAAAAGTTGTGCAACTTGAAACACCAGCGCGTTGGTTTCATTTAACCTAATGTGAACCTGCATTTATATTTCTGCACAGCGATGTTTTCTTAGCAACGCCTAACACAGGCACTAATAAAGTTAATTTGAGTGCTTCAGGAATCTGTCTGCATTGTGTAGGTCTGATGTGTGACTAACTCAGAGCTGCTTTGCAACTCTTTATAATAATGGCGGCAATTATGAGATAATTAATAGCTTTTTTCCCTGGAAAAGGCTTTGCTTAGAAAATTATCTTTACACCTAGTACAAACTGGAAATTCTGCTTGCCTCACGAATTGTTATTACCCTTCTCAATTATCTATGGAATTCCTGCACCAATAGGAACCGGTTTTAGAGTCAACAAAGAGAGAGGAAACAGATGTGTAGTTCTCATCAGCTATTATTTTTACCTCCACCAAAGAGGTTAGGTTTTTGGTAGCTTTTGCATGCGTGTCACTCTGTCCTTAAGTAGGATGGCTCAAAGTGAGTGAATTTTGATAGAACCTTGTAGGGGTGAAGAGTGAAAGCATCCTAACAATCCATTCAAATTTGGCAGAAAATTTGGTGAAAAATTGACAGTAAACCTTGTGACTTAAAAGCTATGATTCTTACATATGTGGCATATATTGTTAACATATAGAAAGTTCTGTATAAGGATTGGAAATGTCATGTCACATTTGACCTTTGACCTCACTTTCAAGGTCAGATAGATTGGTTATTCAGAGCTATTTAAAACTGTTTCTTACTGCCATCTTTTGTATTGACCACATTTATAAGGAATAATATATGTGTATTCTAAATATCACTTTATTTTACAAACATATGAATGCTACACACGAAACACAAAATTAATATATAGATTAACCAAATCTGTAAGCAGTTTATTCTTTAGATGATCGAGTGACCAAAATTCAAAGTGGGTTGGCTTCAGATTAGACAGAATCGGTTTTCCATTCCTGTACGCTTGCAGGCTGCTGCATAGAAAGTGCTTAGGTGTTGTCAACTGGCACCTGGGAACACTGTGAAATTTGTGGCCCCACCAGTAAACGGTAAAGTTGCTTTTTTTTTTTGTTTGGTTTGTTGTCCCAGATTTGGCATAATAGTGAAAAAAAGTCTTTGTTGTTAAGTAAAAAAACAAACAAACTGTCAACTGTAATCATAGTTTTTCCATTTCTGGCATGCTCCTTTAATCTTTGTTGCTCTTTGTACTCTTTTTTTTTTTTTTTTTTTTTTTGTGGCATGCTCCAATTTTCAGCCAATCAGCATTCCACAGGCAAATGGTGTCAACTTTCTGTTGGCTGTGCTGCCAAGCAGGAACCACTACAGCCCATGAAAGGAAGCCCATGTTACAACATTCCCATGTTACAGCCTGGTACTAGAACCAGCTTTGGTTTCTTCTCCGAGGAAATGAAAACACACTTGCTACATTTAGAAGTTTGTGTTTGAGTTTTTATGAGTGACATTTTTGTAACTTAATAACATTGGCTCCACCCTCTTGTCTTAAAAAGCCAAAGTGACTTTGTGTTCAAAAAACTAACATGGTGGTAACCTGAATCGTTTTTCCTTTCGTTAACCCTTGGGTCAGCAACATGAGACCTCTGAAGTCCTCTGTGCTCTGCCTTTGTCTCTAGCCAGCTACCACACTTTCTTGGTTTCTGCCTGTGGGTCTTCTCTGACTACACTTTGAGGCTAGATTTTGTTACCCTCTATGTGTCAGCCACAAATGAAGGCAAAGCCTTGCTGTTGAAACTGAAAAGTCAGATTTTTGTTCTTTGTAACAGCACTCGGGACCTCTAGCAGTTCTTGAAGTGTAGAAAGACTGTTCTTGCCTTGACATGTAATTCTGGACCACTGTGCTGGGTAACAATACTTCCAAAATGACTTCACTATTCCAGGGCATTTCCTCTAAATGACTGACTCAGGACTGGTTGCATTGATTCTTGTCATTTTCGTATTGTCCATCATATATGGCAGTGGTTCCCAAAGTGGGGGGCGCTCCCTCTATAGGAGGCGCAGAGCCATTGCGGGAGGACATAATGGACAGGTTTCTCACACAAACGCAAAGCAGAGGATGAAGCATCACCAAATATGCTTCCAAACCAACTTCCTTCCAAGCCAACAACTAGAAAATATGATGAAGCATATCTGGCTTTGCTTCACCAGCACAACGGAGGTGCCAAGGTACGTATTCGGACAGAATTTGTTTCCCCTGCATCGGGAGCATGCACTGGGCTGTCCAAATCACGGACAAACAACATTCTTGATTTTTAGTTCACAAACACTTCATATAATGAAATTTTGGCGATGTTAGCTCTTTATACAGTAAAGTTACAGTGGGATACAAATAATAACAGGCTGATCCTGCTACAATTTGTTTCCCGGGTTCAGATCATGGACAAACAGTATCCCACAGTTGTTCATGTATTTCAACCCATTTTTCATAGGGGCATTTTTTGAAAAATGTATTGATATCAATGTTGAATATTATTACACAGTAAA
>VUQR01010295.1:29293-45910 GCA_015108515.1 Hemichromis elongatus | reverse complement strand
TTCTTAATGATCTCAGAAGCTGCAGACGGGGAGAGAGAGAGACGATTAAAGATGGAGAGAAGGGCAGGAAAATAGGAATGAGGAGCAAAAGGATGTGGCTTCACAGAACGATAAGGATTCCATAACGAATGGAGGCAGAAAGCTGATAGTTTGGGAGAGAAAAGTGATGAGGAGAGAATTGGAAACGGAGAACACAAAATGAAATGAAAGTCATGTCATTGACAGACTGTAATGAGACTGTGGAGATGTTATATGCATGTGAGACAGAGAGAAATGGAAATAAGAGGACACGTGGTTAGCTTAAGTTTCTTAAAAACTACAGCCGAAGAAGAGAATTGAATTACTTCGATACTCAATGCACTGCGAGAAAGTCATCTATTATATATAAATGTATCTAAGTGTGTATCGTTATTATTCAGCTTTATTAATGTGACAGTTTAGTTTTCTTCTTCAGTGCTGGTTGGCTAACTTCTGTTCACTCCAACCTGGAGGTGTGATTATTAGCACCTCAGACATGCTGGACTTGCAACAAGAAGGCAGCATCAGAGAGACTTTTCTTTTCTTTCCTTTCAAAGATAAACTAAATAGACTGTTTGTCACCTTAATTGTTACCTCTCGAGTCTCTCCCCAGCGTGCACATGTATGAAACATTTTCAGCATTTCTACAAGGACAAATTAGTGAACTTTGCACCGCTTACCGCCTTTTGCGCTGAGCGTTTAAATCTCATCTTCAAGATTATTTGCTGACGGTAATAAAAACGCTGGGTAAAAATGTCAGACTCGGTGCCGTGGGGAGAATTTGATGGCACACAACACTGGAGCTGTAAAAGGTCATATTGTTTTGTGTGCGTGCAGTATGTAAGAGATGAGATGAGGTTGCGGAGGATTTCGTGCATTGTTGTGATCCTGAGGTTTGCTTTCTGTAGGAAACGTTTGTGGCTCGGAACAGCTTGAATATCTTTATGCATGAATGACAGCAGCGAGTTTTTATTTGTATTAAAAAAAAAAAAGAAACTTTGAATGATGGGAGAATGGAAAAATACAAATGTTTAAACTACTTGGATGGAAAAATGCACAACTCTGACTCAGTAACAGCTGAAAGTCATTTCATATCTGGGGATGTTTCTATTGTTTTCTTTGAACGTTTTCTAAAAGGAAGCCGAGTGATTGTCCCTACTTCATTTTCCCCATATGTGTAAATATTACACTGCATCGCATTTTTACTAATTTGGTTAATGCACATGTTAGTTTTAGTCTCATTTGCAAATTAATTCACAGTTTATAGTCATCCTTTTTAAAAGGGACATGCTGTCCTTTTCTTTGTTTTCTGTCATATTTATAAAAGTTCAAAGATCAAACTCACATTTTGACTCTTCATATAAGAGAAGATATCCCGCATTTGATCATGTCTAGCACCAGCGTTGGCTGGAAGCACAGAAGCCCCGTCTACCTACTGTTTAAACCTTGTTTTTACGCTGAGCAGCCAGTCGAGATGATAGCTGGCTCATAAAGAAGAGTTAAGACAGCTCGTTTGAGATCAGTGGCCACACCAAGACCCAGTATAAGATGTTTAAGCCTAATAAAACTAAGCTGCAAGTCAGGGAAAGCATGTAATAGGATCCTAATAATAAAAACAGGTATTTGGAAATGATAACAATAGGCCCATTTTAATCTGTCAAAAAGTTAACACGTTTGTATTTGTTTGTCGAGTATCAACAGTTAAACAGTCCTGTTACCTGTTAAACTTTAGTTCTCTGGTAGTGAAATGCAGTGATGTGTAAATTATTTCCTGTTATTTTAACTTGGAACTGCAATCGGTTACAGGATGTAAGGAAGCACTGAAACGAGGATTTATTTGCACAGTTAATTCCATTGTATCACGTGAGGTTTAAAAGTAGCATTTCTGTCTTTTCATAGAACACAGCTTAAGCTTCACTGCTACCTCATGCATTAACAGTATGAAGAGAAATTGGACACATTTTTTGTTACAGCTACCTAAAGAGCCATAGCTAAAGGTGCACTCTAATCTGAATGTAGTTGAGTTTGACAGTGAACTTGTGTTTAAAAGACTATCTTCTACATAAAATATTATTCATATCTGTTTTAAAGTGATAGTCATTAATGTGAACTGTAAATAATAGCAGACCAAGGACTGTAGTATTAAAGGAATCAGTGAGCCTACTAACCAAGACACATGGAAAGTGTGAGCAAATAGCTCTGAGAGTCACCCCATAAAAGCCAGATTTTCGCTGTGAGGTTATGTTCTCGTGCACCTTTGCACTTCTTACACTTGCTCAGAAAGCAAACATGAACTTCTCTTTACAACTGACCTGACTTTTGTGTGGAGGAGCACTGTCGGTTATGAAGAGTCCATAGCTGCCAAGCCTGGAGGCAGCACATCAGGTCAGGGATGTGACCAAGGGCATGTTTATCCTTTTCTTTCGCATTAACAAGGTTTTGCTCAGATTTCATTTCCCAAGGGGGCAAATTGTAAATAGGGAGTTCTTATATAACATTCTGAGGCAACTGAGGGATGACATTCGACCGAAATGATCTGGATTATAGTGCACACAGTGCTGTGGACTCCGTTCACTTTGCAAAGGCGCCAAAAAAACGGGGACAGAATGAAGCCATGTTGGAAAACGTCCAGATGTGCACGAGAATATTTACCTACAAACCTTTTTTTTTTTTTTTTTTTGTCAAATTTAGATCTGATATGGGTTTTTTTTTTATTGCACCAATTCCCAGAACTCTTTTGATCATAACTTTTGCAATTATCCAGTGACACATCCAGAAAGCCCTCCTGCAGCAACTCCTGCAGCCAGTCAAAAACAATTTGAAAAATATTTTCCAGTTGTCTCCTAGTGACAGTAGTGTCGGGCTTCCACTTTGCTTAGTAATCTCAGTGTCGTGTGAAAATCTCTTTCTTCTTCTGCTCATGCTAAGATGTTGTGAAAACCATCATTTAACTGCGTAACGTGACAAACCCTGCTGGCGCCCTCAAAATTGTAATCTAACAGCGGGCTCGTTGCTGTTGACATAATACTCTGGAGATCAGTTTTAGGTGTTCACCGCTGCCTCTGACAGCAGCTTCTCATCTCAGTGAGAGGAAATGGTGAAAAGCAATTTGCTGAATTTGCTTTTTAGCCATTTCCTCTGACACAGTGGGTCAGTGAGATGTTCCCTGGTCACCAAATGGGCTTCTAACTTGACTGGCTGTAGCTGGAATCAACACACGCAGCAGTCAAAAGTAATAGTAACCCCTCATCTGTTTTGTCCAGAAAGGGAAATGAACATCAGTGTGTGGGAGACATTTCTCCCCGGGGGTGCAGGGATAGGATGGGGAAATCGGCTGAAAACATTTCACTCATTGTAAATAACCTCACGTCAACAGCCTCTCTTCCGTCCCTCCCGGACTTTTTTGATACCCAGTAGTTGAAGGGATTTCATGTGTCTGCGCTGTTATGCACAATAATCATCTCCATGCCTTTATTGCATGTCAGTAAACACATTTTACCTCCCCAAGCCATTCATTTGTCTTTTACGATGCCCGTCTCCGTGAAGGACGGAGAGCGGGTAGCAGCTGCATCGTTTTTGTGTGTTGTGTTTTGTAACCTCATCCTCTGCGTGTGGCGAGCAAAGGGGATAAACACCAGAGAGACTGTCTGTTTGCAGCAGGAGGTCTGCTGTTTGTCCACTATCACTGATCAGCTACTCTGTTATTTTAGCAGGAAGAGGAGGCAGGACGACATCCGGGCTTTTTAGTTCTGACGCATTTATCGTACGGTGAAACTGCAAAGAGCTCGTCTTAAACGCAGACTGGATCGGTCACATCGCAACAACAAAAGAAATCACGACATCTGGTTAAAATTGAGCTTCTTTTAAAACTTCTTGGTGAAAAAGTGAAATTCAGTCAAGCTAGATTAAAGTTAAGAAGAAATAATGGTGGGAAAAGGGGTGAAGTGCAGGTTTACGTGTTCTCAGCTGACACAGTACATTTATATCACTGTCTGTGGGAGACGGAGAAAGTTAGGTAGGTAGATACGCTGATGTGAGAGCAGCATTACTGATCCTTTAATGTACTTTTACACACCATACTCCATTAAATCAACAGAACTGCTGTGTGCTGTATATATAAACTTGCTGTGTTGTTTATTAGGCCACGTTAATGACCTTTTTCTGCACCATTCGCTCAAGAACCAGTTGCAGAATGTTTATTTGTATTGCATGCAAATTTCCCAAAAGCAGTTTGCTGCAGATCAAGTTAACAATTTCTGACATTTTCACATTTCCTTATCACGTCAGCCTGTTTCATTGCTCAGCTGGTAATTAGTCAGCCCACGCTCAAAGCTGTTACTGCCTCTGTTTTGCTTTTGTAAAGAACTTGAGATTATCAGTTTGCTCGCACGAAAGCTCAAAAATCTAAAAGAACGAGGCAGCAGGTCAGTCACAGGTGATCTGTGAGACATGGGATCCAGAGGCTGCGCAGTTGTAAGCAGCCTCTTTTAAGTCAGAATTACAAGAACGGTAAAGTTTTGGTGATTTTTAAAATTGGATTTATTTGCTATATTTTTGTTTGTTTGGGGTTTTTTTTCTGACCCTCAGCCATCTCCTTCCTCTCCTCCAGATTCAGCCGTACGACAAGATTGCTGCTCGAGGCCTGCCGGACAATGTGACCAACAGCTTGAACAAACTGGTGGTGGTGAAGCTGAATGGAGGCCTGGGTACCAGCATGGGATGTAAGGGCCCCAAGAGCCTGATCAGCGTCCGTAACGAGAACACCTTCCTGGACCTCACCGTGCAGCAGATAGAGGTACAAAAGCTCCACTCTAAAAGATGGGTTATATCTCCCTTAACCTCTTAAGCCCCAAGCCTAACCGATCTCCTGCCTTTTGCCCCCGTATCAGGGGGCGTTGGGGCTTAAGAGGTTGTATGTATTGTATGTAGGCTAATTGCCAATGTGCAATATTAGATTTTTGTATTATTTGTTGTGCAGAAGCACTTAAAATACTGAGATTACTGAAATATCTAAATTTGAATGAAATGAAGATCATATTAATTCCCACTAACAGCTGGTAACATTTTAAAGAGACTTGAGTAGACAAGATGAATTCATTGAAGATTTTTGTTAAATTAAGGGATTATTTTGTGAAGTGAAAATCTCACAGGACGGCCCCTCCTTGTAGTAATGCGATATTTTGCAGTATGGCAGCCCTGACACTGGTAACAATAGTGTTGCATAGAGAACAATGTGTGTTCCTTGAAAGCCTGAAGTCAAACCTCTGTTGTGACTTACTTTCAGGCACAAGAACCTGATCATAGAGTTAACTTGATAATAAATAGTGGTTCAGAAGTGACACTTTTGACACCACTGGTTTATTTTAAAACTTTCTTACTAAACTTGTGGATTCAACCCATCAGTGTGGATAATCACTGAGAGCTCCTTCTTTAGTATGAAATTGTTAGTGTGGCTCAGATTCGGGAACAGCTGGGTGTTGCCTTCTGGTCTGCAGCCACACCAGCACTCATGATGTGGCTCAGACATCGGAGTAGATGGAGCAGGAAGTGATGTGTAGCCTGATGTCATACAAACATCTGCTCTTTATAGTGTGGGTTTGTGTTGTCTTGATGTTTCTTACTTTACTATAGAGCGAGAGAAAAAAAAATGAGATGATTCACAGAGGTGGGAGAAGGATTTACCTCTGCCTTTTTCCAGTCTTACGCGGCATGCGTGTCATCCTCCAGACACAAGCTTGACTTCATGCAGCCATGTGCTTTAGTGAACCAGAGCCGAGGGGCTTCTGAAAGGGGTTCACTGTGAAGTCTGTGGGGAGTTACTGCGCTGGCGACTGGCCGGGAAACAGAGATGTCTGTGTGCCAGAGGAGAGGAGTTGGTGTGATTATTTGGATCTGATCCTACATTATTTCTGCAGCACTCTTAATCCTTCAGTTCATTTAAATTAATTTAAATAAACCGCAATCGCTCATGTTCATGCGGCCTTTGAGGAGGATGTAGTTATTTTCTAAATGAGGTTTGTGTTAGTTGTGACCCTTGTAAAGGAATCTACTGTGAGTAATATTAAAGTCTTTTATAGTGTTGTGTAACTGAGTTTAATTGGGAGCTGTGCGTTACCGGAGTGTTTCAGTGTTTCATAACGCTCTCAAGGGACACTCCTCTTCTCCCAGCACACTGCTGTCTGTGTCAGAGGCACCGCTCTCCATTTTCTGCTCAGTCTGGTCAGATTACTTGCTGACTGAATCGACCTATTGAGAAAGGGGAAACATGGATACCACACACACACAAACACAGATCCCCTTAACCAGGCCTTCCTGCAAGAGAACGCCCCTCTCAGCCACCCGGCTGAATCATGCATGTTTAATTTAGAGCTGAAACATGTACCCTCTCACCGAGAGCCGACGTAACAAGGTCGGACAAAGCTCCGACTCAGGCGCCGCCTGGCTGCTGACGATTTACGGCTTTCACCTGAGTGCCTCCTTCAATAGTTGATTTGTTAAATTACTCAAGTTAGTTAAAGATGTGCAAAAGAGTGACTGGGCAGGTCTCTCTTGTACATCCTGGTAAAATAAAGGTTATAATAATGCAGTTTCACAACAATTAGGGCTCTGTTAAGAGATACACACATGATCAGGATATCTACAGTAGCTCGGGAGGTAGAGCGGGTTATCCACACATTGGAAGGCCATTACTTGATTTCTGCCTCCTGCAGTCAGAACATCGAAGCTTCCTTTGGCAAGACGCTCAACCTCGAGTTTCCCCTAATACATCCATCATCATTGATTTAAAAAGTGCTCAGTGTGCGTAGAATAAAGCATTATGTGGCTTGTAGTAGAAGTGTTTTGAGTGCTCAATAAGAGTGGAAAGTGCTTTAAGTACTGAACAAAACCCATGAAAGTTGTGGCTACATTTAGTCAAGAAAACCTTCTTTACTACAGTAACAATAGACTCTCACTGCTAGCACGTAGCATGTGTCGGTAACACAACGCTTGGCTCATATGGTTCGTATTTCGAGTGTTGATTGGCCCTCTGGGAACAGGTTTCAGGACAACCACATCTCTTTTGTTTAGGTTGAGGATTCACTGTGTCGAATACATGTCTACAAACAAGGACCAGAGACGGCTTTGCAACTAAAACTTGTACATAGTCCGTTTGTTAGTGAGTTAATTTCATGAAATTTGCATTTCTGGAGCAGTTTATTTATTTTTGTTCACAAGCAAAATTTCCCTGCAGTGAATATTTTCTGTTACTCATCTAATATCTTTTTTGGCCTGTTGGACGGATAAAAAGATTAGGGCTGTCGCTGACAGAAAATTCACGGCTATTTGAAGCGTAAGGTAGATGGAGGAATTCACAAAAGCTCTTTCAGATGAACCAGCGATAGCACCTGATATTTGCCACACTAAACAAATAAGCGGAGATTCATAATTCACTACAGAAATCTGGTTCCAGACGGTGTCGATAAAACAACATGATGAAATTTAACCCATACATAAACCACTGCAAATAAACCACTGCATATAAACAAAATATTAAATTAAAATGTTTTTTTTATAGATGTGGGATGAGTTTAATAACAATACTATTGTACAGAGCTGATAAATCGCAATAGTTCCAAGACTCCTGATATTCCTTTTCATGAAGGTTTTTATAAAAATCTAGATGGATGCATTAATTAGAAACACAACCCACTGCTTCTATGAACCCACTGACAACATACTGAAAAGAAAATTACTTTGTGTGTGATTAGTAGGAAGGGCACATCATTTAAAGGTGCATGAAAGTTAAACACAGGGAGCTTGCCCATCTATTTAACTCAGGAACAAGACATCTGCGTTGGTTACAAGCTGTGTAAAGTTCATGGCCAGCCAACACCCATCCTGGTTAATAAATGGAAATATGACGTCCTTACTTTAGCTCAGAAAGGCCCACTCATTCGTTGTATCTGTCACAGGCAGTAAATTCGGCTCTTTGATAACTTCGACCTCATCTTGGCCCCACTGATTCAAAGCCCGTGTCCCATCCTCCGCCCCCTCTACTCACTTTAATTCTTTTCTTATTGCAGTAAAGAAACTGCTTCCCATTCTCCTCGGGCGTAATTTACCTTCTTTGTGTTCATTCAAATTGCCAAGGTACAGAAATATTGTTTGAAAACTAAGCTTAATAGGCCAGTTTTCCTTTTGTCCTATGATGATGTGGGAATTAAAATGTTTTTGTAATGTTGAATTTTACAAATTCCAAATGTCACAACAACACTTTAATTTATATTCAAACACAGTCTTGGAAACAAAACAGAGGGAAGAAAAAGTTTTATATGCAGTTAAATTCAAAGTAATTTGAAAACAAAATGCTTTCCTCAAATCCAGACTTAAAAACACAGATAAGCTGTTTCTTTGCACCTCTGGTGTCATCCTACATTTGATGCGACCCCTGTTCTGATCGGGCATCAAGACCTCAAACTTGTGCAAAGATTTATCATAAAGTTTTGTGTCAAACTGTCTTGTTGTTACTGAAGCGTCTACATCATCTAAAAGAAAGCACTCGCTCACTGGTGCCTGTAAAAGCCAGAGGCAGAAGTCTTTTGGTCACGCACCACCACAGTGGACACTCACCAGATTCCGCTCCCTGCTTCTTTGTTAAAGTTAAAGTTAAGGAATTATTACACGGTGGAGGAGATTTAGAGGTGGTCTTCCATCATCCAATGCAGCAGCTGCCCTGGAAGAGGTCCAGAGGTGCATGGGGAGATGACCTCGAAGGCCACATTGGCAAAATTTCCATCGGGTATGGTTTTTGCTTTTTGTGTGCGTAAGGGTTGCTCCAGTCCACGTCCCTGAGAAAGAAACCGACCCCCTGAACACATACAGCTTACAGTGCAGAAGTGGTTCAGACTAGAAATGTTATGTAAATACCAGCACAGTTACCTTTTTATTTAACATATCCCTAAAAAGTGAGGGCATGAATAAGAAAAAGCATACCTGCACACATCCATTCTGTATCAGTTCGCATGTTTTAATGCATATCATCCATAAACAGACACGTATAAAGTGCAGAAGTGTGCCGTAGAGATTTTCATGTGTTTTCTTGCTCATTAAAATAATTATTTGCCTTCACAAAAATCCTCCTTCAGATACATTGTTAACTCTGCAGTCAGCAGGTTTTGGTGTTGTGTGAAGAATCCAAAAATATTTATTCATTTCCACCAATTTTCCTGAATTTAAAGGCATATTTACTACGTGAAATGATCCTTGACAGTTTGCATTCTCTCTGCTTATGACACTGTTGGCCCCTTATGCTGTTGAGGAGCACTTGGATGACTGTCTGCTGCCTGCTTCTCTTTAGTTATTCTTTATTGGATAAATAAGGATACATGTTGCTGGCTTTTATATACGTGTTTTTTTAACAACCCACAGCACCTGAACAAGACATACAACACAGACGTCCCCCTGGTCCTGATGAACTCATTCAACACAGATGAAGACACAAAGAAAATCCTGCAGAAGTACACACACCACCGGGTCAAGATACACACCTTTAACCAAAGCAGGTAAGGGAGCACAATCATAACACAATGTCCTGTTGAGTAACAGCGAGCCCAGCAAACACTCCCTGACACAGTTAGATATACTGTACATGAACCAGTGTTAGGAGGAATCTGAGGCTTTTTTTTCTGTCAAATATTGAAAGAAAGATGAATTGTGTAAGAGAAATACACAGAAATCAGTCTGTCTTTATTTTTAAAAGTTATCAGTATTGAATCCTCTGAATGAACTCATTTTCCCCTAAAATGAACTCCCGAGTGACGCTCCTGCTTCTGAGCTCAGACTGTTAAGAATAGACAGGAAGTGTCAAGCAATGTATGGAAAAGACTATTAATATTTAATGCCCTGGTGTCTCTAGTTTGTCAGTCAAGTGGAACTTGCTTTTTACCATTTCGCTTGAATTATTTAAAACTTGTATGTTTCGTGTGCCTCGAGGAGTGTACTACAAAGCACTTTGGGACGGATGCTGGAGGATTTAACGTCAGCAGAGAAAAAGTGGTTGAATGGTTTAAATGTCAATCAGCAGGAGAACAAAGGGAAGTCTGTGGCCGAGGCCGTGACGGTAATTCATAAAAAGCGAATTAAATTCAGCTTCAGAGTGGCGTTATCTGGCGTTCCACTTAATGAAGGGAAAAAACTGTTTGCTTTATATACCCAACAAACCCAGAACTTTTTATAGTCACTTAAATAAAGCTTTGTGCACCAAATGTAGAATATTATAAAGAGAATTGAGCATGTAATCATCCTGATGGCCCAGCTGATGCTGTTCTACACTCGCAACTGATAAACCTCAAATAAGGTACGCTATTCACCGAAGGCGCTTTAGTCTGCATACAGTAGCTACTTCCTCTAAGAACTGCTTCGCAGCTCACCTCTACCCCAGATCGTCTTCTTATGCCGTATTTAACTGGATCCATGTCACGTTCACTGGCACTAATGCCAGTTCTGTTCCGTGCTCGGGTCTAGCTGCTTATTACCTTGCCTCCACCTTTCCATTATTGTATTTGGAAGGGTGGAGCAGGCACACATACTGCCAAATGTAAATGGATGAAAAAGAAAGTAAGTTTCCTTTTGACTATTATGATCTTGAAATGCACTGAAGGGTCTGTTCCTGCAGAGAGCTGGAAAATCCCTTTTGCTCTAAATAGTACCTCGACACATACAGCTAGCCTGTTCTGCCACTTGTGTTAGCACTTTATAAAATGCATTGTCAGGTATGTGCCGTGTATACTAACGTACCCACATCCACTATGCACTAGCTACTCATTAGCTTAGATACTAGTAACAAATTGGCAACCACATATTTTATTTGTCTTTTTTTTCTTTCTTCTTCTTCTTTTTTTTTTTTTTTTAAACAGCATTTTTAAATCGATGGTTAGCACTGTTGCCACATGTTGCAACAACAAAGGTCCAGGGTACAAATGTGTAGTGTGTGGAGTTTCTGTGTCCTCCCAGAGCGTACGGCCTTTTTCCCAGGAGCTCCGGTTTTTCAGGTTTGTCCTGAGACTGAAAAACCTGCCAGACCGATGCTGCCTGTGTCCGCTCAATAAAGGGATTCTTTATCTCAAGAGTTTTACTTTCCGGTAAAATAAGGTCTCCTCATGTGTAATAAACCTCTAATTGAATATAACAAGAGTGATAAACAGTTTGAATTCTCTTTTCTTGCAGTTGCCATTGCACTATATAAAATCAAGCACCCAGCCACGCAGGCGGTCTTCGGAAAATATTGGTCGTTCTAAAGAATTCATTGACTCGGAGCGTGGTGCTGTAACAGGATGCCTTTGTTGTGACAAGTCAGTTTTGAAATTTCTTCCCTCCCAGATATTTCATAATCAACTGTTAGTGCTGTAAGTGGCATTATTGCGAACTGGACACGTTTAGGAACAGCAGCAGCTGTAAAGTTACGGCACGCTACGGTGCGTAGCATGTGAAAGTCGCATGTGACTGAATAACTGCAGAGTCACAGATCTCTCTTCTGTGAAGAAGTCAAGCTGATTAAAAAATACAGGTTAGGTTTCAAATTTTTTCTCTTTAACTACCTAAACAATGTATTCTGGATGGTAACCCCTTAAACCTTCTTCACCTCGAGAGAGAAGTGAGAAAAGCCAAACTCCCAGCCGACATCATTGAATTCATGTGACTTCTTTGTGTCACTTCTTTCTTTGTAGCCTGAAAGACGCTTCCCTCTGAGGCAGCACAAGTCCAAGAAAAGAGGAACATTTTTGTGGAAGTAATAAAATGTTCCCAGATTTGGTTTTAAGATGACATGAAACCTTTGAAGCGTGTAAACTTTCATCAGAAACTCTTATCATAAACATCTTCCCAGAACAGTCAGATGGAATTAATCTTCCATTAAAAGGGCCGTGGTACCCCGAACCTGCAGCTCCTCTCACCTGACCAGCTCATCTGCTCTCGCAAGCTCGTCAAAGTGCTAAAAACGCAGGCGGCTCATGCTTACCCGGCTCCTCACCTCGGGGTTTGTTAACTAACCCTGACTCAGATCCTTCGTACAAGCCCTTTGATCAATCTAATGCACACAGCCATCATGGCTTGGACTCTTTGGCGCGTTGCCTGCTCTGCCTTCTTGGAATAAGCTAAAAAGTTTGCTTGTCGAAGGAGCCGTTTGAAGTCCGGGCAGTGATATGAAAAGGAGAAATTTAGATGGCACTTGGCGCGCTGGCTTGGTGCAGAGTTTCCGAGGATTTACGTCAAACGTGGAGCATAAATGATTTCACACTTTTTGTTTTGTCTTTGTGGTGTTTGTCTGCTTAACAGTCCGAGATTCACAGCTCCGCAGCTCCACAGATAAATGAGCCGACAGGCTTTTTTCTTCCTTCCATACATTTTATGAGTTACGTAAGGAGACAGACTTTAACTACATCAACAGAAGAGAAGGATGTGCTTCATATAAAGTCATGAAAAAAATGAATGAATCTGTTATTGAATGCGTAGTCGTAAAGTTCAACAACACACGTACAGATTTTTTTATTTTTTCCCCGTTAAAGGACATTTCCTTGTGCACCTCTGAAACACTTCCAAGGAAGCTTCTATTTTTAGATCTATCCCTACAGGGTCCTCTTCTGACTACCTGCGTTTTGTGCAATATGTGCTGGATCTGCTCCAGTGTGTCAAAATGATAGCTGTTAACTGGGATTTGATTTTAAGGCCTAAAACAGCATTACATGAAACCAGTAGCACATATATGGCACTATAGCAAGGACTACAACTTAGGTCATTTCAAATGTCCCTCGAGATGTTAGAGATACCTACGTTGACGGTCTTACCTTGGGGTCATTGTATTGTGTCTTGTACATCCTTCTGCATCTTGTACTCCTTTTTTCTTTGATATTTGTACACCGTTTGGTCTAGAACATGAGGGCCGGGGCCCAGAATTGGCCCGTCAAAGACTCCGTCCAGGCCACAGGATGGGATTGGGCGGGAAAAAAATGAAGGATGTCATAAAAATAACCCCGGATCTTTTTGTGCACTCTTTCTTCATCCAGGTACCCTCGCATCAACAAAGAGTCTCTCCTTCCTGTGTCTGCAAACTTGAGCATGGCCGGGCAAAACGCCGAGGGTTGGTACCCTCCCGGTCACGGCGACATTTACGCCAGCTTCTACAACTCGGGCCTGTTGGATCAGCTGATCCAGCAGGGCAAAGACTACATCTTCGTGTCCAACATCGACAATCTGGGAGCCACCGTCGACCTCCACATCCTGCATCACCTGGTCAGCCAGCCTAACGGCAAGCGCTGCGAGTTTGTCATGGAGGTGACGGATAAGACCCGCGCTGACGTGAAGGTATGAGGAGGAGGAGGAGGATGTTTCTAAATGTAATGAGAACTAATTAAGGTTATTGTAGATGTGAAATTATGATTTATCCCAGTTGCATTAACAAGGACATCGGATATTTCTGTGGCACAGCACACTGGATTTATGGAGTTTTTGTGGTTTCTCGCTTTCCTCTGTTAGCATTCAGCCTTGACATCATTTCTGTCTCTAATGTTTCTACTCCTGTCTCAGTACAGTGGATGTGAATGGAATTTGTACCTGCTACTTTTCACTGATAAAGTTTGCACCCAAGAAATTGGCCCTAACTTGAACAGCTTCATGCCCACAAAGTACCACAGTTTTTTTATTTGAGTGAACAGAACCTTTAATTTTGGAGGTTTGCATTTCCTGTAGGTGGTTATTGGCTCACATTTCAATGTAACCATTTTTTAATAAACCTAACAAACCACTGTTAAATCTCTCAGGTCAGCCAGTGTGCTGTAAAAATGCTGCTTGTGATTTCCAGGGAGGCACGCTGATCCAGTATGAAGGGAAGCTGCGCCTGTTGGAGATCGCTCAGGTGCCCAAAGCCCACGTGGACGAATTCAAATCAGTTTCAAAGTTCAAAATCTTCAACACCAACAACCTGTGGATCTCTCTACCTGCTATCAAGAGGCTGCAGGAGCAGAATGCAATGGACATGGAGATCATAGTCAACCCCAAGGTGAGTGAAGAGAAGCCAAACAAACGGCGAACAGTGAAAACAAAAGTAAAAAAAACAAGTGGACAAAGGTCGATAATCCCTGTAATAATTGTTGTAACCTGCATACTATTCTGTGTGGCATTCGCCCACATTTCTATATTACAGTGAAATATTTCACATGTTTAATATCATGCAGATATTTTCACAAACCTTGCATTGACCTCATTGTTCAAAACTGTGTTGAATATGAGCATCCGCCACTGCAACAGTGTGCAGATGACAGAAAATGAAAGCATTTTTCTTGCTTTAATATTCTCTGTCTGATGAGTTGAGGATAATTAGAAGGATTCGGTCCTCATTCAGAGGTAATAATTCACCCACCAGCAGCAGCTGCGACACAACTGGGACTCATAACTCAGGTGATTTAAGGCACTTTAAAAGCTTTGCTGAATTTTAGATTGTTTTTTCTTTCTTTGGAAGGTTTTTAGAATCTCTTCTCTACATAACAAACATCCATAAACGTACTTGGAAAACACCGGGAACCAAAAAAATGTTCTTTATTATCAGATTAAGGTTTTTGTTTAACCAGGAAGTGTTGATTAATTAGTGTTTCTTTTGAATAGATGAGAAACAGATGATAAGTGAACTTCCCTCGTCTCACTTGTCTGTTTGCACATCCTTGATTCCTTTCATTCCATACGCTGCTATTATGTGACCTCATCGCTCGTCCAGTAAGCCTGCTCTTGTCGTGAGTTTTAAAAATTGTTATATCCTTTAAGAGCCACACTGAGATTGATTTCGGAGTGAAAGGCAGGAGGAGATGGAAGTTGAACCTGGGAGAAACGAGAAGAGCCCACTGATTTCATGTCAACATTAAACATTTCACTGTTTACATCCCCAAAGAGTCCAAACTGGGATTTATTTGTGGCTCACACTACACTGACAAGTGCAGTTAAAGGAAAACTAAATGAATTTAGCCTGTTTCTCCTCCGTGCTTCACTTCAAATAAATAGCAAAGGGCATCAAAGAGAAATGACTCATAAATCTTCTTGTTCGAGCCCTCTGGAAATTTCAAAGAGGGTTCACAGGAGGACGGCTGAGTGTGCAGAAGAAACTGTTCAGTTTCAGTGACCAGCCAACCTCCCAGAATATCATCATCTGTCCTGTTTAACCATGTAAAGTGGAGCAGGGAGAGATCTGCTCTTCTCCCACAGAGACCATCACTCGTGAATAAATCATATCTAACAAAAACGCTTGCTGAGAACAACCATATTTTAAAGCTTCTCTCCTCTCCGCTTCATGTTTCTGCCATCCTGCCCAGCTTCATTCACACACATGTGACAGTTTTCTACACAAAGCAATCCAGTAGTCCGGTCACCTGGTGGCTCCTCTGCCCTACTTGGAAGTTTCAGCTGCATGTAAACGAATAACGTTGTGAGCTTGTTCTTCCTCCTCTTGGAAAAACATCCAGCACCTAATTTGGATAACCTTATGTTTTTGTTTTTGTTTTTTTTTGGCTAGAAGTTCCTCTTATTGTTCCTCTCCTGTGTGGACTACAGCCCCCTGGTGGGCAGTCAAAATACTGCAGTTGGGCTGCAAGACATCATTTATAGTAAACTTTTACTTTAAATTTTTGAAGTTGATGTATTATTATTAATATTTTTCAGATATATTTTCATAATGCAGGTTATCAATCAGGTGCCAGATGTAAAGCTGGTAATGGATCAGCCTCAAAAAAATTATTCAAGCACCTAAATCAAGTGATAAAGCAGTGCCATCTACGCACAACAGGCAATTTAGCAATAAACCAATTTCATTTTCCATCTTTAGCCGATTTCTTACTAGCAGCCTGTTGTAAAAGCACATTTTTGATCCAATTTGTGTAGATGAATTTGCAAAATTTGCTAAAGATAACCGTTTGACAGGCACAAAATGGTAGTATGTTTGCACCAACAATTTGTTTCCTCAAGTGCTGTTAGCCAAAAACTGTAGCGTCTCCTTAAATGTGGGGAAACTAAACAAGTGGAATAAATGACAGCAGGTCAACAGTATCTGAAAATCTTGTTCTTGTAAAATGGGAAAGGCTCAACAAAGGCCTGAGAGGACCTCAGAGATGCATCTGGCCCTTCTTACATGCTTAGATGATTGGATTTGTAGCTCATATTTGCGCTCTTTTGACAACACTAATACTAACACTACACAACACTAACACCCTGGGGGTCCCGCCCTCGTTCACTGAGCCTGGCACGGGTCATGTTAAGTCAGAAGAAAAAGGAACACTTGACCGATGAAGCACAAATAAAATCTTCGATGAAATGCTTAAACGGGGAATTTCATCTTGTAGCTAATTTGTCCAAATGTGATTTCTTTCCCGCATATTTTTGTCCTTAATTGCCCCCCAGAGTCCTTGTTGACGGACCAACACTGATTTAAAGCAGCACAGCAAACACATGTAACTAGCTGTGACTTTGTGTTATTTCAGTCGTGCTCGCTCACAGGCACTGCGGGTCTCTGCCCCCCCCCCCCCCCCCCCCCCCCCCCGGGGGGCCACCCCCCCCCCCCCCCCCCCCCCCCCCCACTTAAAAAAA
>VUQR01010295.1:12533-29273 GCA_015108515.1 Hemichromis elongatus | reverse complement strand
GTGGTGTGCCCCCCCCCCCCCCCCCCTTCCCCGATGGGGAAGCATCGCTTCAGGCCCTCCAAAACTGCAGCCAGTATAATAAATTTACAGCTGAACCGCAGCCTCCTCCCTGGTTATTGCTCTCTTGGCTCGATAGGTACAGATGAAATTTTCCACTCCTCGTGTGCAGGATCGCAAGTGTTATGTAAACTGGACATAACTGTGCAGGAGCTGTGTGGTTTTACATAAGGGTACGTTCCATCTAGGTAAGAGTACAGCACTAAAACCACACAGCTAGAGGGTTCAGGTCCAGGTAGAGGCCTCTGCAAGGCAGAACTGTGCACAGTTATGGTTCAGACGTGCTTAAAGATAACATCAATGTCCACTAATTAGGATTAAACACAAAGTACAGATAATCTGAAGGTTACTGTTGTTAGTTGTATGGGTAGTGTATTTAGTAATAATAATAAAATAAATAATGGAAGGAGATATCTGCATTTGCACCGCCATTGGCTTAAATCACAGTTCGACTCTGTTTATTTATTTTGGGTGAAGAAGCTTCTCTGTTGGAAGCTGCTGCATAATTTAAATGTAGTTTTATAGTAAAGACTGTACAGTAAGGTCCAACAACGTGCACTTTGTATTTAATAAAAAACCATGTTGGGTGGGGAACAACGTGATTCAGACTTTAACGTGCTGTTAGCGCTGTGCTCAGTCTTGTTTTTCTTTTATATTGACGGAAATAAGCAGGAAAATAAAAATGACTATCGTGCCGTCGCCCCTCTCCTGTTCATCAGACGCTCGACGGCGGGCAGAACGTCGTCCAGCTGGAGACTGCGGTGGGCGCGGCCATCAAATGCTTCGACAACGCCCTGGGAATAAATGTTCCCCGCAGCCGCTTCCTGCCGGTCAAAACTACATCGGACCTGCTCCTGGTCATGTCCAACCTGTACAGCCTGGAGGCCGGCTCGCTCACCATGAGCCCCAAGAGAGAGTTCCTGACGACGCCGCACGTCAAACTGGGCAGCTCTTTCACCAAGGTAACCGCACCAGCTGCGATAACGTCAGAACATCTGTCACTGCGTGCGCAGCCTGTTGATCTCATGTGTGGCTGTGATGTTCAGAACTTTTTCAAAGCCACTGATTCAGTGTTGATTTTTCTTTCTTTATTTAAAGCTGGACATTTTTTAAGAGAATAGAGATTTGTTATGACCATTCTAAAAAAAATATGGGATTGGAAATGGAAATGCGATTTCAAGAAGGTTTCTGAGTAATCTCCTGATCCTCAGAGGTTACGCCACCGATGCCCCAAATTTCCAGATCTCTGACAGTATATAGTCAGTAATTCAGTTTGCCAAAGAAAAGGATCCGTGGGGTTGAAATGCTCACACACAAATGAGTTTACTCTGTGTCTGCGCTCAGGTTCAGGAATACTTGATCCGCTTCGAGAGCATCCCCGACATGCTGGAGCTCGACCATCTGACGGTGTCTGGAGACGTCACCTTTGGGAAAAACGTGTCGCTTAAGGTAAACGACTGCAGTCAGATCTGGTTTTTAAGACGAGGAAACCTTGTTCTCTTTTGTTCCATAATGCCAACCACGTGAGCTAAAGTAGTTTTCATGGCCACAAAACGTGTCGCAGCTATTTCGCTTGCTCTGAATGTAACGACGCCTGTTCTGTTGAACAGTAAAGGAAACTTGCTGTTTTAGTAATGTGTTGGAGATGAAGTGTAGAGAGAAATAAAGACGATCATTTCAGACCTCTAACCTGCATGCTTCTGTTTTTGATTTACGGCTTTAATTAAAGTCAAGCGTGAAACCGTCCTGTCATCATTTCTGTCTCTACAGGGCACCGTCATCATCATCGCCAACCACGGAGATCGGATCGATATTCCGGCCGGCTCAATGCTGGAAAACAAAATCGTATCCGGCAACCTCCGCATCCTGGACCACTGAGGCCTTCTTCACCCTCCTTAGTCCCCTGTAATCCCTATCATGTGACCCATTTGACATGTTGACCCGACACCAAAAGATTGTGAGAGGATGTGACTTTTTCCCCTCGAGGCTGAGTGTGATTGCGTGTGCAGTGCTACCCTGCAGTCTCAGCATTAGGAAGCAGTTTGTCTGCTTTAATGGTTGGAAGTAGCTGGGATATACTGCCCTCTGCAGGCTGGTCATCATATAACCTTTAAAAGTATTACTAATGAACTAGTCATAGCAATCACTTTAAACACTTTTATCCAGATTAGAGAGTAAAAACGACTCACCCTTTGTTTTCTTTTTCTACCTTATTGATTTTGAATTCTGAAAGTAAAAAATAATATATTCTAATTAGGTAGGGATAATACTGATATACTCATAATAATAGGGACACTAGGGGGGGTTTTTTGCACTGCTAATGCAATCACAAAGATGAAGTCACGAGGGTTACTGGAAGGTTTTGACCTCTTATTTCAAGCACAAAGACGTCTCTGCTGGACTCGATGCGGTTTCCCAATTTTGCTGCAGCAAAACACACCGAGTTACATAACGTAAACCCAGCACAGAAAAAGATGTCTAGCAGTGCAAGAAGTACTTAGTGGTAAATCAGACTTATTATATACCCTAGAGGACGTGCAGCGCTTGGCACAGGTTTGGAGAGGTGTCAGTAGAAACCTCTGCTGGATTTTCAGGGCTCATGCAGAGGTCATTTTATTAGGGAGGAAAAAATTCCGATATCAGTGTCAGCAGCTTATTCCAACAACATGCCCTCAGCCTACCCTCAAATGTAGCAGGTTAGGGTGACAAAGTGGATACAAGCACCAAAAACGTTTGGATAGAAAAGTCATATTTGGTCATTTGAATTCTGAAGTATGCAGCTTAAAAGCTTCTTCAGTACGTCTTTGCATCGTTCCTAACAAAAATATTTTATAATCGAAACATTGAACGCTGGTGTTTATGGCGGTATACGAATGCTAACGAGACTTTTAAGGTTTTTTGATATTTTATAGAGACAGAATAAGATTCTCTGCATTCAGAAACGGAAAATTTGGTCAGATTTAGCGATTTGTATGCGTCCAATTTACCAGTGCCGTTAAAGAAAAGGTACAGTGATTTATACAGCTTTGTGTGAACGTTTAACTGTCTGCCTACATTCATCCAGCGAGAATGAATTTACATTTCATGTATTTTACCCCAATGAAAGCAGGCACACCCCCGTCAGTCCATCCTGCACCCCTGCGCTCCTGTTAGTAAATTATTCTGAATCAAATGTTTGTAAATGTCACAAAGAAGACTTCTAATGTTGAATCTGCTCTTTGGACTAGGTGTAATGTGACACTAAGATCAGTTAAAAACGTCAAGTCTAGATGTCTTCATCTGTCAAGCCTCTTGAAAATGTGTTTTCAAATGGATAACTGACTTTGCCACAAAGTATTTTATAAAAGACTTTGGTACTTGTATCCACTTGTGAAAGATGTCCCAGGAGTACTTATTGTCTGCTGCACTATGAGGATGGACCGACCTCTGTAGTACCATCTTGCTCAGCCGTGACGCCGCAGAGAGAGCTGAGAGCCTTGTTAATGGAGGCGAAGCTGCTCTGCTGCAGAAACTGAATGATATCATTTCTAAATGACCCCTTTTTATGCCTCATGCTCAGTAAAAAAACAAAACAAAAAGGAAACTTATAAAGCTTTTTCATATCGGCACATTTCTTGTCCGAAATGTTCTGAGATTGGCTGATATTGTCGCATCAACCGATTAATAACAACAATATAACCAGCTCTCTAGTTTAAGTAGTATTGATGTAGCCGACACAGAGACACCTCACTGACTTTACCTGCATCACCATCCACAAGTCAGTGTTTGCATGTGTTTAAAACACACATGAGAATAAATGGCAAAGGCGATGGATCGTTTATGCATGTGGCTCAAGTGAAGCTTCAGATTTCACTAGTGTCATATCACAGTACCCTCTCAGTTTTTAGTCTTAAAAGGATGAAGACCCAAAGATATTATGTTTCGAGAAGCGATCGGATCGAAATGCGACTTTTATGTCCTTTGCCCCTGATTTTTCACTACGAGCCGCATCTAAGACCGCCGAGTCGTCATTAGATCTGTTGTCAGCATTAAGATTAAACAGAGCAGCTTTAAGTTGAGTAAGTGGAGCCCCGAAGCCCGCAGCGATGTCTGTGCTGAGAAATAATTGGGAACATGTTTCCACTGCATAGTAACATCTCTAGTTTTGGCTCACACAAGCTCTAAGTCCAGGTACCAACACTGCGATATGAGATTTTTATGGGACGGGAACGATGTCATTTTAAAGTGAAGGCCTTTATACGTCTCTTGTGTGGAGCAGCTGACGAGAACATCACATTGTTGTGTATTATTTTTCTTTTTTGCTTTGTATCCGGTTTGTTTTCGCCCTCATGTCGTGTGAAACCTCAGCGTTTTTCCCGTCACCCGGCGTTATTCCTTCACTCAAAGGCACGAGGTGCGGTGTTTTCTGTAGTGTTGGGGCACACACACACACACAGATTAATGTACATATGTACATGTACACAAGTTTTAGTGTGAGTATACTTGAGATGGGTCCGACCCGTGGGGACCAAGAGCCCGAAAGCAATAAGTGTTGATCTGTGACAGCGACGAGGTCTCAGCCCAGACCGCTTCTGCCTCGTCAGAGGTGAATAAAGTGCAATATGAAATACCAGCATGTGTACCGTGTCATCTGTCCATCGTTCAACTCTTGGGAGATGTGGGCAGAGCATTTATTAATGTTTCTGGGGGAGGTTTTCATTTCAGAAAGCTTACATCAGAATACCAGAACAGCTAAAGCTTCTTACCAAGCTTTGTGATACGCCAAATTTCCTCTTTGGTGTTTTCAGTTTCCTACTTTGTTGAGCTGCTCAGTATTTCTCAGGCTTCACAATGTGTATTTATTAAAGTACTCATTCCTCCAAACACAAGCTACACTGCAAAGCTTTACTTCATTTGATGCATTCTAATCATCTGTATGGTCCCCTGGTGGCCTCTGAGTGTAGCAGTCAGGGTATTAATTAATCGTTATTGGTAATTCCTGTTTTGGCAATAATTGTGACTCAGTGTGTTTAAAAGCTTCCAAAATCATAAAACAAAGCAAAATGTGCAGAAGCAGCTGCTTGACTTTGTCTAAAATAATCTTACCATTTCTTCCGACTGTTCCCTGTAGAGGTCGCCAGAGCCTCCATCTCACCCAATCCCAGCATCCTCTCCTATCACATCACTCTTCATGTAATCTCTCTTAATCACTTGCCGCTCCGCAACCATCTTATTAATACCGCTGGTATGGTCTTTTAAATTAACTGCTGAACACTAAATTGAACTATTTCAGAGGTCAGTAGGACAAAAATGAGGCTCGTGTAGAATCCACAAGTAAATCTGATCAAGCTTTCATCTCACTTCTATGAATTTTTTTTATGTAAACTCTAATTTTTGTTTTAGTTAGCTTAAATTTTGTTTAATCATAACTTTGCACTGACGATGCAAATAAAACGCAGCACGCGGTGAAATGTGTCACTTTTACACTTTATTGTTTAAAGTCGTTTACAAAAAAGTGTTTGCTGGAAACATTCATTGCTTTCGCCTTTTACAAGCACAAATACACTCCGAAGAGGAGAGGAGGAAGAGCGCGTGAAGGGAGGGGGGAGGGGGCGGGGTCAGGCCTGTGTTCGTGTAGACAAACAGTACAGAGACGGAGGGAAGCCCTTAGAAATCACACATTTAATCCATGAAAGAAGACTGGGTTAGAGAGGCAGGACACACATCTGAATCCAGATTTGACTTTAACTCGTGAGGTATCCTCAGTAGACCTTAGCTGTGTGTTTGTGTGTGCAGCTGTGATTCATAGTCATATTTTCTCCCTGAGGTGAGTTAGTGTGTTGCACTCTGAGGATACTGATGGGACATTATCTGGAGAGCTACTTACTGTGTGGACACATGAACACACATACAATCAACACGAACGTATAAATTACAGCTTCTCTCTCTCACACTCACTCACACATACACGCGTGCACTACTTATACCTGCAGATACGAGTGTGTTCACGCAGACCCCGAGGCTCTGTGTGAACGGTTTGGAAGTGACTGATCAGTAAAGCTGCTTCATTTTCTGGACGTTTCTACAGTTTGAGTGCGTGTCTTGTTCGAGTGAAGCGGGCGAACAGCAGCGTTGTGTGCAGCAGGAGAATCTGTGCTTTCACATAAAGCTCCAAATATCAGGCCCGTGGTCTCTGAGGTCAGCATTAACTTTTCAAACAGCATTTGATAAAAATGATCTGTAGTAGCTCATCCTGAGCTTTTGATCATAACACACAGTCTTCCTCAGCAGATGGAGTTTGCCCCGATGGATTTGGTTATTTTACATCTCTGCTTTTTGTTGTTTTCCAGACAGAACTTCAAACTAGTTTGGACCCCCCCGCCCCTTTACATTTGGCTCTGTATGATGTCATGCAGAGTCGACATCCCACTAACCCCACCCACCTGCAGCTCAATCCATTAGTTTGCATAGCCAATCAAAAGAAAGTTGGCTTAAATGAAAAGAAGAAAACTGCTTGTTTCATGCAGAGGATGAACTGATGGGCAAAAACAAGGCACAGTAAAAGATAAATAAGGAATATTTTAAACTGTGACTCATGCAAAGCTACTTTAAGAAAATCTAATCTGGAAATAAGCGTGTTGGGCATGGTAGAAAAGTGGCCATCAGAGACCATCTGTAGTGCTGCAACTTTAAAAAAAAAAAGAAAAGTTTAGACAAAAAAAAAATTGTGGTTTAGTGCAAGTCTGGTGGCATTACAGGAATCAAATCTCAAGTTTAAGATCACGTCTAAACCTCGTTTACTCTTCAGTCAAAGTATCATCAGACAGGTTGGCGAGCAGGTAACTAAACATACGTAACTAACCCGTGCACTGGAGCCGAAACAAAAATCGCTCAATAAGTTTTACACTTAGTTTGAACATGCAGTCATTGTTCATATTTAGTTTCTATGACAAGTCATTTTAATAATCTGCAGTTGCGAAGCAGTTTGTCATCCGCTTCTAATAAATCAATACAAAATTAATAAAAGTAAAGTGGGATCATTGTGCAGTTCTTCCACCGTGTTTATCCCAAACCTGGTTTTCTTGAGACCGACTCGTTCATCCCGAAGCTAAGATCTCAGCAGAGAAAAACATCTTATGTCCCATTAAAGACACTCCAGGGCGAAAGTTTTTTTTTCATATTTAAGCATTTATGTGGTTTAAATATAAATATAATGGAGTGCATATAGTCGTTTAGGTCCTAATTCAAAATGAACCAATCAGTGGAAAACAATTTTCATCATGTAGTAAACTGTTATCTAATAATATATATTTAATTTAGAGTTCAACACTGGAAACAAACTACAAAATAAGGCCATTCCTGTCTCACTTCTTATGCTCTATTCTTTCTTCTATTTTCTCTCATAAAGGCTTCAAATGGCTCAGCACTGTATTGAAAGAAATGTATACAGTATATAATAGCCCTCCAGGCTATAAACTCATCAACTTCATTAATTAACTATAAAGTTAATAAATTATACCTAACAGCTCTCGTGTTTGTTTTTAATCGAAACAAAATAAAACTAAGAGCAGGCAGCCGTGATATGTGAAGCTCGACCTTGTTTGGAAAGTACAACACGCAGCCCTAATGAGCGCACGCGCGTGCATGAAGAGAATTTTGAAGCTGAGCGGCGTGCGCGTGCGCGCGTTTGTGTCAAACCTGAGTCAAACCACAGCAGATGTGTTTGTAGCTCCTGCTTTTTGTTGCTCGCTCGATGCATAAGACAGATGGGACTTCCTGCACTGTGACGATTCACACGAGAGGAGGAGAAACCTGCTGAAATCACTTCAGCTGCCTCGGTTTGCATACTTTTAGGTGTAGCTGAACAAATAGTGCCTTGATTTTTTTTTCCCCCCAGCCTCCAGGAGGGCACGAGTTTAATTTGTAGCGACAAGAAAAAGATTTTAAAATACTGACGCGAGTGCAATGCTGTCAAAAAGACGTCAAATACATTCGGAGCTCAATACTAATACCGATCAGAAAACCGCACTGTGTCTGGTAGAGTAGTGATCTTGCTCTAACTGTGCAGGTGTGCCTCAGACATCCCAGTTATCACGCAGAATAAACCAGACACTGTCCACACATAAAAAAGCATCTGACCAGAGGGGTGTGCTGAGAGGCGAGGTCAACGTGGCCACCGGGCTTTCTTCGATAATATAGTCTGCCTGGTGCATTCACTTCTGACCATATTCACTGTAAAAGATGGCTGAAATCGTTAAGCCTGCATTCGTTTTGGTAGCCAGCAGGGGGCGACAACTCTGATTACAAGAACGCATCTGGTTGTATAGAAGTCTGTGGGAACTTAGCCCTCAGTGCAACACTTTCCTGATACCTTAATGGGCTCAGCTGCTGGTTTCAGGTCATATATGCCCCCATATACTTTCAGGTTAAGCATAAAATTACAATTTATACATGTCCTGCATCACCAGCTGAATGCAAGAACTCCCACTGACAATGAAATAAATTTATAACATCTTCCTTCACCATTTTTATTAAAAGGTACTCCAACCTTCAAAACTTTACACCTAGTGTGGTCTGGAGCAGATTATGTCACCAGCATACGATACCATGTGATCTAGACATGGGTACCAGAAAGCCATCTTTGTGAGTTAAAGTCTCACTCGAGGATAAAGATACCTCGCTGAGCCACTAATCTCGGTTTGCAGTGCACTCCTCTGGTCTGGTTAGAATGTGTGTCTGCGCGTGTGTGTGGGTGTGTACGTGTGTGTGTAAAGTATAACATTAGCTACATGGCTGCGTAGAGATTCACTCACCCACAAAGATATTTCACTTTAAAGGGAGGGAGCAGTCATTCAGGCCATTTGCAAAGATGCCTAGAAGACTCGGTTTCCCATAATGCTTTAGGAGGTTTCAGTTCCAGATCTATTGCTTTGGAAGTGAAAAGGCTGTGGTGACGGCTAATGAGAGAGAAGAATAACTGAAGGGTTTAAACACACGACGTGAGAGGACGGGGTGTATAAATATGACAGATCTGAGTGGTGAACAAGGCAGAGAGAGACAGAACAAAACCCTCAGAACACACCTAAAACTTTATATCTGGTTAACAATATACTGAAGTTTCAAAATAAAACGCTTAATAGTATTGAAGTTATCTGACAGATAAAGGATGAAGCGATGCTCCAGGGCCATAAATAAACATCTTTGTTTAAATTAGCTCTAAGAGATGTACACAGATGTATAATGCAACAATAAACATTAATAAAACCGCAGGTTTGCGCTGCGGTGTGTTAGTAATTTAGATAAATACTGTTGAAAGTCCTTTCCAAGAAACAAACGCAAAAAAAAAGTTTTACCCAGCAGTGTTCTTTGTTTGGTTTTTCTGTCTCTGGTTTCACATGAAAATATAGAAATCTTTGTCGTCATTCATGAAAAAGCAATACAAAGGTCACTTAAAAATGAGAGAGAGACAAAAAGTCCAGAGAAAAACAGATCTGGGAAGGTCCCCGTGTTAAATGCGGGGTCAGAATCCAATTAAAACCTCCAAAGAATGCGGGGAAGTTCCCGCCGTTAGTCGAGGGGTCCCTGGAAGATGAGTCTGACATAGCCCTGCTCGCCGCTTAGCTGCTGGGCGCAAAAGGGGCAGGCGGCGTGGAAGGTGTGTGTGCCGTGAGGAAGCGGGATCTGACTCCAGAAGGCCGCAGTCTTCTCCGAACAAACGTGGCCGCAGGGGTTGAAGGCGTGAGTAGGCGGGGCCGCGTCCACGTAAAACCCCGCCTCGCAGCCCAGCCACAGCGCCACGTACGGCCCTTTGGTTCTGCACATGGGACACTCCCTGAGGCGGCCCTCCCGGCCCTCCCTCTCCTCGCGGTGGTTGCCCCAGTTGTGGTAGCCGTGCACGTGGCCGCACTGGAGGTAGACCCAGGGCTGCTTCTCGTCAGGTGTGTCTTTGCGACGCATTGAGGGGAAGGCCAGCGTGTTGAAGCCCACAGGACACTGCGGGCGCGCTGCATTGATCTCCTGCCGCAGCGCCTCCAGATGTTTCAGCGTGGGAGTGCGGGCCAGGCCTTCGGCAGTGCGCCACAACAGGGTGGCGCCGCAGAGGTCGATGAGGGAGCCGTCAACGAGCTCCTGACTCTCCGTCTCCACCTGAAAGACAGGGGAAGGGTAGCAGGTTATACCCAGAGTCAAATTTAGACAAGACTCAGATTTTTACCTCCAGGTGAGGGAAAGCTTTTAACAACTTTATTTTAAAGCTAAACTAAGAAAGTCAAACGGCGATGCTTTATTGAGCACAGAAGACGTTAATACAGTAATATGTCCAACAGGAGCTTATTAGGTAGTAGCGCCAAGATGATGAAGTGCTATTGGTTGTTGGACTCCCTGAGCAAGTCCACGAAATGACTCAATTGTCCCAAGTTTAAATGTTTTTCAGCACAAAGCCATAATTTTAAAAAATCGTAACTGGATTCAGTAACAAATGAGATTACTCTGTTAACTCATTAGGATATTTTATAACCTTAAAATATCCATCCAATTTCTCCACCCTGGACCGACTGTCGGTCAACTACCAAGCAAACAGAGGCAGACAACCACGCTGACAACCAATTCAGAGACCCCATTTAACCCAATGTGCGTCTTTGGAGGTTTAAACCAACAACCTTGGTGACAGTTCAAACTACTGCATTGCAGTGAGCCTATACTTTAAAATTAAACTGAACATTTAAGGATCTATGGGGTAAAAAATCTCTTTACACCCACAGACTTTGCCCATAGTTAGGTTTTCTTGGTTGGGTAGGGTTTCTTGGTAGGGTTTCTTTAAACTGTTTTTCAGAAAATTTCAAAAATTGTTTGTCTTGTTTCGTGCAAATGAAACTGTGTTTAAATCCACACCTTAGTTTACTGGAAATTCTGACCTTTGAACAAGTCACGTTCACTCATTTAATTAAACAGTTTCAAAATGGGGCTGGTTTTATTTGAATGATTCAAGCCTTTGCATCTAATGAACTGTCCTGAGTGTCCAATGCCACACCTCTAACCCAGGGCATGCTGGGATATGGTTGGAAGAATATCAGAACTTAAAACACTAAAGCTTGCAGGACCTGTCTAACCACAGTAGGTGGCAGTGTAACACAAATATCTACATGTCTCCTTCTGACAGATGTTGGTTTCAGGGAGGGAAGCACGGGACTGACAGCTGGAGACAACATGGCATGAGGAAATTGAAATGACGGCGGCAGACGGGGCAGGACAGAGAGCTGTTGGAAATTTTGGTAAAGCGGTCAGATTGGCTTCGTAAGATCAGACAGGATGGGAAATTCCATGTTGAGATAACCAGAGGACAGCGGGGTGAGGGGAAGGTGAAAAAACAAAACAAACAAAAAACAAAACAGGAGACAAACAGGAAAAAAGAGAGAAAGCGAAAGGGAGGGAAAGACCCAATATAACAATAAGTGATACAGAGATGAGGGTGAAGTCAGCTCCCAGGCGTTTTGATGCCATCAGTCCCCCTAACACTGACACCGAGGTCACCCCGTGATTCAGGGCGAACACATTTATGTCGCGGCAGCATTACATCACCGCTGGCTCATGTGTCCCTCCTGGTCTGTAACCTTCATGTATGCAGCAAATGTTTGCTGAGCGCGTGTTGCGTCATTTGTGTCAGTAATGCCCTTCTTCTGCAATAACACAGAATCACATCTGCCCAGTAATATCACACTAAATGAAACGCAGCAGAAATACAGCTGAATTCTGATACCTACACAAATGTGATACACATTACAAATACCTCTACAGCATGTGGCCTTTATTTATTTACATATAAATGCAAATAGATGCCTCTGTGCTGGTTATATGCACCACTGTGCAGGTCACTGATAAAACACATTAAACTGCATTACTGAACTTAAAGTAGATTGTTATACAAACATCAGGATATTATGTTTACCACTGTACTATATACCCGCATGAATGATTTAAGAAAATTTTAGTGAGGGCAGATTAATATAAAAACCAAACTGATCTTCTGGTATTAAATGTGTCACAGCTAATTCAGACTTTTAAGAAACTCTTGGCCTACATTTACCATTTATGAACAAACACATTGTGTAATACATGACTACAATGATGGCCTGGGATAATGCCCTTTCCTTTTTATTAAAGCCTGGCTTTGTGCCTGATGTGGAAATACTGAAGCACAATGGAAAGATGCACAGTAGAAACGTGGACGTGGCTTCTGGGTCTGAAAAGTAAAGCCAACGTGGCAGCGCCTGACTCAAGCTCAGTAGACACTTTCCTGATTTATTATCTCAGTGAGTCCCTTCAGATAACACTGATTAAAACTTTAAGTCCATTTTGTATATTTGGGCATTCCAAGTTTCAGAGAGGCTTATCCGGGGTTATCCTCATTGGCTAACATCTTGGGTCGGTGCAGTGACTCGGTGGAAAACACCAAAATGATGGCAGCAAACATGCTCATTGCAAGACTTCAGAAAAAGTCTGCATCCGTCATAAAGGCCATTTATAGCACCATGCAAAATAACAAAAGTGACATCACAACTGCTGGTGCAAACCACACTTGGGTGTTGTTGTTTTGAAACATTATCTTTTGGCATTTTTAGCTTTTTTTTTTTTAGACAGTAAAGTGAGGAGAGGTCACAATAAAACCCCGGCCACTTCATCGACCATTGACGCATTTGGTCACTTGTTCAAACCGACACTCAGTTCAGTGTTATATCAGGTTGTTGTGCACCTTTTGTAATTTTCTTCTTAACCTGGTGCACCGCATTGCCCTTCACAGTAAAAGCTGCAGCCAACACATTACAAAATGCTCATCTTTTACTTTGAAGGCGAACTGCCCCCATTTTCCCCTCACAAATGACGGACACGTTACCATCAGCGTGGTTAGTAATCACGTGACTGTGAAACCTCAATACTAGCACTTAATGGTGAAACTGACCATTCAGGGCGCTACTGCAGGGAGTTTGGCACACAGTAAGCTCCAATATAAACAGTGAACTTATGATGTCACTGTTCACACATGATGCGCTCCATGCGGCGACCTGAATCTGGCCTTCCAGCTGCCCGATTAGAACTCTGATGAAATAGAGTTAACGGCAGTACAAACTCATTGTAGTCATTCATTCTAATCCTGAATAACACAACGCTGCCTTTTATTGATTTTGGGGCATTGTTTCGCTTTCCTTTCAAAAGGTTGCGGCCTGGATTAAGACTGTCTGTGAGCCGATCCTCACCCTCAGGCTTTTTGTTGCATACTTTAGCTTTTTCAACCGGAACAGGTAAGAGTTCAGAAGGTTAAGCAAAACCCTGTATTTATAAGGTAGCTTCTTCTGACCCACTTCAAAAAAAAAGACAATGTGAAGAAGTATTTATCTCCTCAGTGTACAATCTTGCTCAAGCTTAATGACATAAGGGCCCTCGGTCCATGTAAACATCGAGATGCTCTCACCTCCTCTCAGAGTTTAATTTAATTAAACTGAAACTGTTACATTATCAGGACTAAAGCTCGTATTAAACGCAGCAGGAGCTCAGACACTGTACTCCGATCATTTGTCATCCCTCATGAAAACCCCCACAGCAACACTACCCACCACCACAACCCACTGTCATATGTGTGTGTGTGTGTGTGTGTGTGTGTGTGTGTGTGTGTGTAGACAGCCCTGTAAGATATTCCTAAATATGTCAAACAGAAGAGCAAAGCAGCTGCCCTGCTGGCAAAGGCTGACTCAATCCACCCAATAACTGAAACAAACTTGTGCACGTTTCATCTTCACCTCACAGTAACGACGCAAGAAAAAAAACCAAACTAAAAATGCTTCTGATGAATCTTTATCCCCGTCGTCTCCCTTAAAGATTACACACTGCGGAGTTGAACATTAAACCAACAACTCAGGGGCTTTTGGCAAATGTGCCGAGCCAATTTATTCAAGGCCATTCAATCACAACGTCCTTCATGTGTCAGCGTCCGTTACAGCAGAGCAGTTCTCTCATTAAGAGAAGTGTACTTGAGACTCGAGGAAAGATGGAAAACACTATTAGAAGCCAGTAACATATTCAGTTTTCATCCTTTTCCGTCAAAAATAATGTTGGTGTTTAATAACTTAAGGTTGTCCGATGAGTCTGCTCAGTTTTTAATTTTTGTTTTTATATCGAGTGAATACAAACCAACACCTAAATGGACTGAAATGACATTTGCTGGAAGGTTTCTAAGTTTAAGCAGCGCCTGAGTCGAGTGACTGTTTGGCTCTCGTGTCGTGTAGTCACAAGCTTTGTGGCAGACACAGCACCCCGAATAGAAATCTGTAGGAGATCCCTTAACTTTAAAGATGGAGGTTGTTCTGCCGCTGCCGCAAAAAGATCCAGTCCAGGAAGCATTTAAGCAAATCATGTCGTAGTGATTCACATTTACACTTTATTGTATTAAAGACATCGAGAAGTGTGCTTTATGTCTTATTTTTGGATAAGAGGAACTGGCAACAGAAACAAGCTTTTTAAACTTCATCCTGAAATAGAGGTTTGTTATCAGACTTTGCTTTTTGCTACATTTTATTCCCTGATGGCCAAAATTAAAATTCATATTACGTCTACTTGCCCATTTATTGAGATAGGGGATGCATTGAGTCACTGCTGAGTAGCAAAGCTTCTACAATCACAGGTATTTTTAATTGCCTGTACATGACAGAGGGTTTACTTTTGCTTCATGCAGAGATGTGACTTGAGGCACAAAAATGCATTGATCAGGTTTCTTTCAGTTTTATTTTTACACAAGATTTCATTTCTCTCTTTTGATTTCACATTGTTTATCAAAGGCCAACACATAGTAAATGACTTATAAGAGCACACATATATTTAGTCAGTTATTTACTCAACAACAAAAATTTGGTCTCCACTAAACGATTTTTGGCCTGTTCAGGGCTTTAAGAAAAATATTTACTCTCAGTGGGGTTTATTAACTCAAACTTAAAGTGTAATTTTTTTTAAACATCACAGAGAAAATAGAGTCATTTCAAAATTCAATTCATGTGTTTCTTCTTCTGTACATCTGTAGCAGATACAACAAATGGATGTAATCTTTCAAACGTCCACCAGGGCTCCAGCAACCTCTTCAGAGTTAAGGATAGGTGTCCTGTTGTAGTTGCATGTTAAAGATGGATATTTTAAGATATTACAAGTTATCTTTGCAGTAAAGTCTCACAACTTTTCTGCTTGTGTAGTGAATGTTACCCCAACCGTAGCGACGCTGAGAATGAAAGAGGACTCCACCTGAGCCGTAACCACTAACCATGCAGCCTGATGGTTAAACACCATCATGCTTTGTCACCGTGCGTAATGAAAATATGTGCTGTCCCGCAGCTGGCAATACAAATGATCAATCGACTGTGAAATAACGAGTGGATGTTGTAGAGGTGGATAACGCACAGGCTGGTAAGTGTGTGGATGGGAAAGGGCAGGTGGAGATAAGGGAGCTGTTAATTTGTAGAAAGACTTCAGAGCAGGTGGGACAACCGATAAAGGGATGGATTAATATTAAGACTGCTGACTCTGTGCGCATGGCCGATGATATAGATTTTGTAAAGAGGAGGAGGAGAAAGAGGAGAAGAAACGAAGACCTAATGAAATGCCCCACCAGCCTCCTAAATCCAATCAGACAACTGTCCACACTGATGAGCGCCGCGATTGGCTGGGAGACTGTGACGTCAGCAGGAGGATCCCTTACATGGTCTTGTTACAAACAGCTTTGACAGGAGGGCCTGCTGCCATGGAGATGGCATCCCAGTGACCTCCTGGTGTGTGTTAAGCTCTGACTGACCTCCTGCTGCCTAAATGACAGCGCTGCTATGCGAGTGTGATGAAGTATGCTGTAATGGAATGTGCGCGAGGAAAATATGTTTTGCGGCTAACTGATTGCCGCAGAGCAGAGAGGCTGAAAATGCATTCACCATTTTAATCACAGCAACTCACGAGACATTTCCCACGATAGCTGTGGCATCATGAGCAGTTCTGCAAGACAATCTCATATTTGTGACAAAAAAGCCAAAAAATGATGATCCACAGTGGCAACCATGAGTGCTGCCCCTCAGCTTCCTAGTAGACACACCTGTCGTATCATTTTTTTCATTAAACTGGACCTAGAACATTATAAGTAGATACACCTACGGAAAAAAAAAAAAAGATTAAACAGCTGTGCATGTGTTCCTACCATCTTTCCCCGCTGCTGTGCTGAGCGTGTTTCTCGCAGGGTGAAGACATTGCCGCAGACTGAGATCTCCCTCCAGACGCCTGGTTTGGAGTCCTGGCTGAAGCCGTTGCGGGGGTGCATCACCAGCACGCCGTTGGTGGTCAACCCGTCCATCTGACCATCAGATGTCTTCCACTTAGCAGCCTTCTCCTGAACGAAGCGAAAAACGCGCAAATTCATATGTGTTCAGCAGCCTTTCACCCAACATCTGTATTATATTTAGCAGACAACGCGCAGCTTTTCTACAGTCATCTGGATATTTAATCCACAAACAGACTGGATTTGAAAACAGTTTCTGTTTCTATACTGAGCATGTGTGAGTTTAGTGGTGCCACCAAGAGCACTAACAGGACACCGTCAGTTTTTGTCCTCTGCTGTCAAAAAATGACAAATTAAGAAGGACAGTTAAAAAAAAAAAAAAAAAAAAAAAAAAAGGAAAAAAAAAAACC
>VUQR01010289.1:0-12033 GCA_015108515.1 Hemichromis elongatus | reverse complement strand
TATATTTGATACATTTGAGGAAATACTAATAAAATAAAATCAGAAAAAAATAAAATAATAAAAAATAATAAAAATAAAATTTAAAAAAATTATGTTTGAGTGAAAAAAGTAAATTTTTTGTACTCTCTGGGCAGCTGACTCAGTGACTCAAATGAATCAAAAAACTCGATTCATTTTGGTGAGTGACTCATTCAAACTCGATTCAGTAAAAAGAATCAAATTTACCATCACTAGATCACTCTCAGGCAGACTGATGAAGGTTTACAAATGATTTCAGTCTAACTTCTAAGCATAGATAAATTGGCAATGAGTTGCAATTAATCTAAACAAGTCTGTGAAGAAGAGCTCAGTGTTTTTGCAATTGTGAACTTGAATCAACTGGTTGGCAACTGGTTGTATTTTTATTTTATTCCTGTAAAAAAGCAAGGCTCTGAATGCAGTCTTGGTCGCTGTCTTTAAAACAGTTCATTTGTTTTTGCACATGGTTGCAATAATTTTGGCCACACCACAATCATTGATTTTCCTAGCGCAACTGTAGCTTTAAATATACCTAACCTTTAAATCACTAAACAACTCTCTTAGTTTCATTAATGCAATGATATCTCACATATTTAGTGTTTTTTTTATTTATTTATGGTCAGCCCAAGTCAGACTCTAACCTTGTGATGGGATAGTCTTTAAAAAAAATAAAAAAGGCTCTGCCTTCCTCGAATTTCCACTCCCTCTTTCGTATCTACAGTGTGTAAGACAGCCCCCGACTCTTTCTTTCCACTGATATTTGCAGGGAAACAGCTGTGCACTATTTCCAGACCAAACTGTTTGTTCTCATCCTTGAAGCTCTTTTTTTTTCAATAGAACCAAACCTTGCAGTTCAAAGACATTTCTGATAGAGCACAGCCATACAAGAGAGATTTATCTGTCTTGTATGGCTGTGTGAGATGGTCTTATTGCTACTCCTTGTCGATGATGGGGTGGGTGATGGGGGGACACCCACACAGTACAGCACTTCTGAACAATTCAATCCACTCACTGGCCACAGAGTGCAACAAAAGACCAACAAGAATGAGGCAAAGAAGATGCAGTGCAAGGCAACTGTCAGCACGCTCTGTGCTCAGTGTTTTCCACACGACAGCTCCTCTGTGTTAGTGTGTGCGATTTGTGTAACAGTTATTGTGTACTCTGTATCTCTGTGAGCGTTGCCATTGCTGTCAGACGCCATAGTGGACACTTTGCACCAAGAGAAGAAGAAAGGAGAAAAATAAGGCTGCATGTCAGACCTTTGATTGTGGCTGAATATTACCATTGTACAAGTGTCCCACCATGAATTAAGAGTTCTTGTGCAAAGAAGAAACAGAAATAATATAAGGCAGATGCAACTTTGTTTTAATATGCTTTTGCAGGTAAGCCATTGGAATTTTTGGTGATAGTCTCTTTCCTGTTGTATCTTAGATGTTTTGGACTTTTCCAGGAGAGCACTGGGTGCTGAATCTTGCCTTTCACTCACCACTGGCCCGTGGTAGCAGGATGCATGGAAATGCATTTACACCATAGGACTGATAAAGTTTTCACAAATTTACAGGGCACATTTAAGATTTGGTCCTGTGATCAGGTGTTTTAATAACATATAATGAGTTTCATTCAGCTGGCGATCAACAACAAAGGTCTGCAAGCCAGAGCCACGGACTGGTAATAAAGACAGAACTGTTTTACCAGGCAAATAATCTTAAATGTGTGCTGAGGCGTAACTTGTTGTCTTGCTGACAAACCTCAATAGCTGCTGCTCCTTAATTTTGGAAGGAGCTGATTGAGGTTGCTCAGGCATCAGAACCCAAAGGCTCTTAAAATCTTCCAAGTTGATAGAGATTTTTCAGTAAGGGCCCAAACATGCTGGAGTAATCATCGTACCGGTCTAGGTGATACCAGGTGTTGCTGAGACGACGCCACAACCTGACTCCAGGTGTTGGACCGATTTGTTTTAGTTTGTTTATTTGACATGAAGACGAATTATTCTATGAAAGGCATTCTTTTAAATTCCCCAACTTCCCTGAAATTACTTTGAACAGGTAAAATGCTGCGTGGAAGAAAAGACCTGAGTTTATCTGTGTGGCAGTTACCCACACGGACACTCGCTTCACATGGTAAAGCCCAGTGAAGTGAACAAATGAGAATTGTAAATAGATCCATTAAAAGCTTGGGCGTGCCAAAGACAGGAGCAGCTCAGTACTTGAAGTTCGCCTGTTTGTCAGACAGAGCCCACTTCAACTTACCGTGCAGATCAAAGGTTCGCCGTCGCCTCCTGCATTGTTTGGTTTACATGCTTGTCTTCAGCTGTGACGTGGTCAGAGTCCCCCGACTGCTTAGATGAATGATTGTGTGCTTTTAATTTGATCCTCAGCGGTACATCTGCGTACATCAGAGGCTTTTCAGAGTGGAGAAGGGAGTGGAAAATGCACTCAGCCAGAAAGCCTCTGATAGAGAACAATACATATACACTGGTCAGATTCAAACGAAGGAGTGGCATCATCGATTGCAAGTGTGTCACAAACAGACAGATTCCCCCGTGGCCACGAAGGAGCGGAAAATCAGAGGAAGTGTGAAACATGCTGGTTGCCATGTGAAAATGAGCGTGTTCCTTAAGGATTTGGATAGTAGCACACTTATTTGTTTTGGCTTCAGACTCATTACTTTGGATGTGAAATGACAGCATGTGGTTAGAGGGTGGATTTTAGCTGAAATTTGAATGGCCGTGCTGCAATAACACACGAAGCTTCAAAATTGCCATGTGATGGTTTGCCACAGGAGCATGAGGACTAAAAGATGGATTCACAACAGAGAGAGAGAGTTTTAGGCACACACAGTTAGAAACTTCTATTTTTATTTAATATTGAAAAAGCTAACTTTACTGACATGACTCACATAGCTGTAGGTAGTACACCAAAGGGGATCAAATGATTGCTTTTTTCAAATATGTAGCTCAAAAACTGTAAATGGGTATGTACTTATTTTTTTTCAGATAATACAATTATATTTAGCACAGAATTGTATTTTCTGCAAGCTGTCCAAATATTCCTGAAAAGGGAGAACAAAGAGGTCCAAATTGGCTGATAATTCTCCCTAAAACCAAGCTGATGCTATTCTTTTAATCTAGTAGTTATTGTGTTATTTCATATTTCAAAAATAGAGTGTGAAGCCTAACCTTTCTATCTACTGTTTTTTTGAAAATCATGCTGTGATGCTGTGACTCATTTCCACTTTTGAAATATATGGAATGCTTTCTCTTATAAGTTCTTATAATTTTGTGTTCATTTGTTAGTCTCTACACCACATTCCACAAAGAGACACAAAACAGAAATCTTAGCCTGTCAATCCAACATTGGAAAGACTGATAGAGCTCAATAAGGCTTAGTTATTTGCTTAGTGATAATAGCAGGCCTTGTGGTTCAGTTTCAAAGTTTTAAGTCCACGTGCTTCTATGTCCTTGGGCAATACAATGAACTTCAGCTTGCTCTTGATGGTATTTTTGCTCTTCTGCCACTTGGAAGTTTATGTTTTTGCTTTGAGAATAAACAGCTCTTGATTGAATCGCCACGAGCTTTGATACAAGAGGATTACATTGTAATGATTAGTGACCTCCTGAAATCAAGATGTCAACGTTTTAACCAAGATTCACATTTGTGATGTTAAGAAGAATATTACAAATTGAAGGTTTATCATCCTCAGGACTAACTGAAAAAAAAATTATTTTTTTTTCATTATCACAGAAAATCACAGAAAATTCTAGAAAAAGCAGTCATCTGAGCCGGAGAGAAAGTCTGAGAGATGTTTGTGCCTCATATTTGTATTATGATATTATGACAAACTTGCATTGTAATACTAAAAATGATTGTTCAGTGTATTTGCATACAGAACTTTACTTTTAGAGGCATCAAACACACACACACACACAATGCTTTGTCATTTCATTCACCGCTTTCGTTTGTGCTTGGCTAACACTGCACTGCAGTCATTGGATTAACTGAATCATTGAAAACCGTGAAAACAATCCAGCGCAGTGTTGTGAGTGTTGTTCTCCAGTTTAAAAGCTGGATACCACTTAAGCATTTATGTCCAACACGAGGACCGGAATCGACATTAGGACACAGTATATTGGCATGAAAGCCAACCACAAGGTGGCACTTGTACATCCAGTTTTTTTATCTTACACTTTTAATTTCAATATTTTGGACTTTACCTTTTCTCTCACTGGTTGGGTAGCTTTGAGACAGTTGGCTGGGTTTTCGCAGTAAATAAAAACATATCCTGTACATTGAAAAATGACAGTAAAGGTGTACTGCATGTAATATAGTTCTTGCATATAAAACACACTGTAATCACATCAGTACATGACAACTTAGAAAATAGAACAGATTGTTGTTTCAGAAACCCACTGCCTGAGCCATGACTTACAAACATGGCTATATACTATAAATATTTCAAGTATTATTCAGTTTCAAGCATCTCATCCCATCATTTCATCAACCCAACCTGTAGTGGCAGATGGTCGTCACTCCCTGAGTCCTGTTAAAAGGGAGGTCTTCCTTCCCACTCTCGCCAAAGGGCTTGTTCATGGGGGGGGGGGCATATGATTGTTGGGGTCTTTTCTGATGTATTATTGTAGGGTCTACCCTACAATATAAAGCACCTTGAGGTGACTGTTGTTGTGATTTGGCGCTGTTTAAATAATTGAATTGAATAATTTAATTTAATTCATTATTGGACTGAAGATTCAGTTAAACTGATGACAAATGGTAAATGGACTGGTTCTTATTTACATGCTTTCTAACTATTAGCATGCAGATTTCTTGCTAGCTGGGTGATGTACTGTAAAGTCTCCATGTCTAGTGGAATATGTATGTGGATGAGATATGGGTTGTAAGTTTGATGATAAGCTACAGTACATGCCATTTGTATTCAGACTGGAATCTTCCATGACATTAATGTTCCCTGTTCAGCAGGACTGAATAATCCACTTAGTTATCATGGTAAATCCTTTTAGAAATCCTAATATTCTGCATTATTACTGTTTACTCATTTAATATGTGACCTCACTTTTACTTTAGTGGGTTATTGCTTCTGCCGCTGTTACTGGGTGAAAAATTGCAACTCCAGCTTTGCCTATCAGTCATTTACATGGTCCTTAATGGGCTTAGCGAGTTTGATGTCTCGAGGGCAAAAAGCCCTGCTATTTGCAAAGCAGAGTTTATACTCTTAAAAATGCATGAGGCTGACTGAGCAAATGCTAAGGCAAATGCAAAGGCTTACATATTCACCCTTGTGCACATTCCAACACGTAGTCAACACCCCAGTGCTTGTAGATGGTGGCTCTAATGGGCTGCTAAAGTTGCCATATGTTTGCTACATTTTGTTTCTGTTTCTCTTCATATTCAAGTGAAACTCCACAGAAATGGCAACGCAAAGAATATTTCTTGGCCATTAATAACACTGAGTCATGTCAGAAAAATGAAAAGTATACTCGCACACTTTATGTTTTCAGTTTGCTCCAGGGGTAACTTTGACTTAATCAAATAAAGTCGTCTCTTCTAATTATAGTTTTAAATATTCATGAACTCTATTTCATCAGGCTTGAAAAAATAGATGATTATGCAGTAGATTATTATGAAAAGAGATGTTTCATCTTAAAAATCCAGCATACCCTCATTTGTCAGGGTCTCTTCGCGTTAACATTATCTTCACATTGTACACCTTTTAAAGCGTTTCGTTTAGTGCGGTTTGAAGCGTGACTCAGCGAGGTTCGCTAAATCAGATAATCAAAGCGTGTGCTTATAAGCTTCATGAATCTTTCAGCACCTTCTCTGCTATGTTTTGTTCTGTGAGAGAACAGACACATTTTTGTTGTCAAAGCTAAAGTGGCAACCTCGTCTGTCAATAACAAACCCTGCAGATGAAATAACAAGCCTTAAAATACCTTCTTAATGACTGGCTCCATGCTGTGTCCTAACCTCACCTTCATCTAAAACCCTTTTGGATTTGTTTCTCTTGCTGAAGGTTGTAACACTTGTCTTTGTGTTGTTGTATTTTCCCTCCTCTGCAGGGTGAGTGCTCCCAGAAATGCTATAACATCTTTGTTCTGGAGACGGTGTGCGTCGCCTGGTTCTCCCTGGAGTTCCTGCTGCGCTTCATTCAGACTCAGAGCAAGTGTATGTTCCTGCGTACGCCTCTAAACGTCATCGATGTGGTAGCCATTCTTCCCTACTACATCACCCTCATCGTGGACTCTTTGTCGGTGGGTGGGAAACCTGCAGGCTCAGGGAACAACTACCTGGAGAAGGTGGGGTTAGTTCTCCGAGTTCTCCGTGCACTACGGATCTTTTACGTCATGAGGTTGGCCCGCCACTCTTTAGGCTTGCAGACCCTCGGCCTAACAGTGAAGAGGTGCACGCGTGAGTTTGGCCTGTTGCTGTTGTTCCTGTGCGTGGCCATGGCTCTTTTCTCACCACTCGTTTTCCTAGCTGAGAGCGAAATGGGCGCAAAGCAGGAATTCACCAGCATCCCTGGTAGCTACTGGTGGGCGGTCATCTCCATGACTACAGTCGGTTACGGGGACATGGTGCCCAGAAGCATCCCTGGCCAGGTGGTGGCGCTTAGCAGCATCCTGAGCGGTATCCTCCTCATGGCTTTCCCCGTCACATCCATCTTTCACACCTTCTCCCGCTCCTATGTTGAGCTGAAGGAGGAGCAGAGCCGGGCGCTCAGGCAGAAGCCAGACTCACAGGACAGCACCAAGTCGCAGAACAGCGAGGATTCCCAGGAGACGGACAGCTACCATGGCATTACAGAGGCCGCGGTTTCAGCCATACAGCGGAGAAAGTCCATGGCTGCTCAGAGGGCGGCTGAGATCAGAGCGTCCATGAAGACTTAGTCGCTCTGTCAGCCTGTCTTTTTTGAAGCGGGAGCCTGCGAGGCTGCGATACCCAGCACCGGGACTTCAAAAATGACAAGCTGCGGGACTGTGAAGAGGGATGAGGTTTTCTCTGTTGAGCTCGGGGTTTCCGCTTTGATCGTGTGAAGCGCTTGTGCACCAGAGTGTGTCTGAATTTCACAAGTTTTACAGGAGAGCCGCAGATGAGGTCTTTTTCGTTTTTTACAAATCTGATATTAAAATATAGGAAACAACACAATATTCACACTTAAATATCTTTAAAAAAAAAAAACCCAAACCTAACAGACCGTACTCTCACTGACTGTGATTCAGATTAGTCTGTGAAAAGAAAACCTGCTATTAAAACACGTGTTCTTGTTTAGACCTCAGATTAATAGTTCCTCATGTAGCTGCATTGAGTGGATTGTGTGAAATAAAGGTGTTTGCTGAGATTTTAAACATGCAGTTTATTATTATGATCTCAATTCAATATTCATCCAACCAGTTCACTCATCAAATCACTTGTAGGTGGGGTCCTGATATACTGGTGTCTCATCGGTATGCAGTGTGTACACTTGTATGATCTCAGTGCATCATTTCCAGTGGAACACAGCTATTTACTCTCAACATAATGATATAACACTCATTCATCAGTCAGAGGGCTTTTCAGTCTGCTGGGACGTTTTGTTGTTTTAATTGGCAACTGACAGGAAGATTGCTCCCACATTGGCATCTCCAATAAAAGGCTTTGCCTGATGCACAGGCAGATGCTTCAGTAGCATAGTCTGATAGTTCATGCGTATATGTTTGACTGATACCAGCCTTAATGTGGCTCTAAAAGCAAACTAGCATAAGGATTAGCTTAGCTTAGCCTAAAGACTGGAAATGGGGTGAATACAGGCACGATCTGATGCCCTGTGTTGGTGCTGTTCCTGGATCATCAAAACTCTTGTTGGTCCAGGTTCAACATTGCAAGTGATCATTCGTATAGTTGCGATGTAAATGTTTTGCTTTGGGTAAACATCATCACACCAAACCCTAATTCTAACTTCAGAACCATAAAGATAACCCTTACTATGACCTGGTCACATGCTAACCCCGAAGCCTTACCCTGACTCTGAACTGCCCCCTTTTTCTGGATTTTTTCATGAGTGAACATGAGCAGATTTTATCAGA
This sequence comes from Hemichromis elongatus, assembly GCA_015108515.1. Lineage (NCBI taxonomy): Eukaryota > Metazoa > Chordata > Actinopteri > Cichliformes > Cichlidae > Hemichromis > Hemichromis elongatus. The sequence continues at coordinate 3,938 of VUQR01010289.1, read as the reverse complement.
ACAATGTGATTGGTCACTTTTAAGGTTGAACCTGGACTGACATCAACTATGATAATTCTGATACAACACCAACACTGGGATCAGGTGCAGCTGAATACAGGGCTGGTACTGAGCCTGCTATGTTAGTGTCCACAGCAAGAAAAAATTATAATCCTGAGCTAGTTTTGTGGTGGTCAACAGCACAAAAGGCAACCAGCTGAAAGTTGTAATCTAAACAAATGTACTTTATAATCATATATCTGAAAGGTCTGGAGAAAAGCTCGAGCTTTTTTATTATCATTCAAAGAGTTTTTGGTTGTTGTTTGCTGAAGATAGCTCCCTGTGTACTTGTCCATTAAAGATACGAAGGTTTGGCTCAGATTATAATAGCTGCCATTATAGTTGGAAAAAGAAAGAAAGAAACAAAAACAGTCATTTTCACATAATTTTTATTTCACTTTTTTTTGATATGTCATTACTTGTGATAACTTACTATCTTTGTGAAGCCCATACCAAGGATGGTTTTTCTTCCTCTGACTTCACTTACTCTAACACTGGCACATGAAGACGTCCACCCAGGGTCTCCCGATCTATCCACAATTGCATTCATGTGACGAAGAACAAGTTGACCTGTGACAAAAATGGGCAGGTCTACTGCCAGCAAAGTGGTTTTCGAAGGAGCAGTGTGTGTGTGTGTGTGTGTGTGTGTGTGTGTGGTAGGAAGAGCACTGAAATATAAATATAAAAATGTGTGAACATAACTCACAGTGTCAGTGTTTAATAGAGGGGGGAAAGCTGGCTCAAAAAGGGGTGACTGGGTCAGTTAATGGACTTACCAGTATCACAAACTCATCACTACAGCACAGCAAGATCTCAGATTAACCGTGCATTTCAATACAGTTTGCATATTAAATTTTAAATTCATTTGCTCCCACAATGAAGGTTGGATCCTTTCAGATCACCCTCAGACTGGTGTAGCAGATAGCTGCCCCTCCCTACATGTGGATGTGACGGAGTTTTCTTCCTTTTAAAAGGGATTTTTTCCTTCCCGCTGTCACTAAGTGGTCATAGGGGGTGGTCTGATCCTTGGGTTTTCTCTGTATTATTGTAGGATCTTTACCTTATAATGTATGGTTGGTGTGATTTGATTTAAATATAATTGAACTGAAATTAATCAATATTGTTATTTTGAGCCTAACTCAATATAATTTCTTTAAAATTATTATAAATTACTCAGGTGTTCAGAAAGACAGAGACGTCAGATATCTTCTCTATGGGTCTAATAAAAATCTATATAGATAAAATAACGAGCACAGTAGAAGCTGGATTAAAGCAGGATGCTTTGGTGTTCATTCACAATAAATGAAACAAACATAATAAAGTAAAAATATTTATTTGTGCAATTTTACTACTTTCCCCATTTGTGCTTTTCTATGTGAGACTTGAAGAGGGCCTCTTTCCCACAAAAATGACAGGCGATGTTAATCTGTTATCCGATGCATGCAAGGTATAAATCAGAAGTTGCCATGGCAGTGCATCCCAGTAAGAGGTTATAGTTATTAAGTTCGTATCTACCTTTCCAACAACTGACCACCCACAGTTGAACCTGAAGTTACCTTAGACTGATAATACAGGCCTCTGATTATGAAACATAGATTGGTGCCTTTTCAGCAAAAGAAGTGACAAAATGTATGACCAGTGATACCTGTATTTATAAGTACATGAAGTTTGTTCGAGAGCAAACACTCACGAAAATAAATTCTAATTATAGTTTTCTTCTCTTCAGAGAGGCTGACTGACTCTGACAAGTATTAAACATCCACCTTCAGGGAGTTACACAACATATCCCAGGAATGCTTCATTCAAAAAGCAATAACAGCTATTGCGAATAATTTCTACACCCTAACATGATTTCCTCATGTAATTCCACAAACAGCACTTCATTTTCTTCACTTTCTCCTAGTTGAGTGCCTGGTACTTTGAAATGATACAACGGTGAACCATTTCCCCAAACTGTTGTCAAGCTGGAGGCCTCCAAATGTGCATGAAAGTACAAATTAGGTTCAGGTATTTGCAAAAGGCCGTACAGGTTGCAAGGATGTGCTTGCCCTGGATTGCAGTTACTGGATTAACAAAGTCATTAAAAAGCATGAAAATAGTACAGAGGGAACACTCTTAAAACTACTACATAATATTTTAATGCAAATAGAGTTTTGATGAGGAGCAGATGGCGTGTTTGAGTTTAAAAGGGTTTGTGCTTTGAGTCATAAATCCATAGCCTGAGGAAGTCTCTGACAAAAATGCAATAAAAATGATAATGAACACAGTCCCGTGTGAAAGGCTTAAACAATTTATTACACAAGTGCTTCCTCAAATTTGCAGAGTTGTATGTAATAAACTTGTGAGGGACACGAATACAGACTTGTTTGGTTGTGGTTTAGCTTCTTGTTTTTCATTCCAAGTCTGCCACTGCTAAGAAATTCGTTCGGTTTTCATCCATTGCTGATTTAGGCATTTTGTTTGGAATTTTAGCTTCAGTCCAGCTGGATTCAGTCTCCAGAACCAGGTATGAGGGTAAGTCTTGTGACAACAAAGAGGGCTAGAGGTCTTTGCGAAAACCAACATGGTGCTCTGCGACAGGGGTGTCAAATGTAAGGCCCGAGTGCCACCTGAATGCTTTAAAAAATGTGAAGGAAGACATGCTTTTTTGACTTTTAGCTACATTTTCTGTCATGTAATTAAAAACTTTCAGTTTTATGATTACAGGACGGTCTGGACAATGAGCCACCAAGACTTTTTCTGTACACTTTTATTCCTTGCAATTTAGGCCAGGGTTCAGATTTATTTAATGTACTACAGCAGCATTTCTACATTGTAGAAAAATGACATACTGTTATGATTGCACTTCTTTTCCTTTTATTAAGATTTTGCCCGGATTAAATGTGCAGATAAACTTCTGTTCTGCTCTGTTTGCCGTGTGATTTACAAGTCATTAGCCTGTGAATGTCTCCCTTGGTTTCTCTCTCAGATCCACCCCTCGCATGTCATCTCTGCTTTGAAAACACCACCAAAGCAACAGAAAACACTCAGCTTGACGCTTCACGATGGGACCTCACTGACCACTGTGTGATGTCATAGTCCATCTCTTCTACTGTATGTAAGGTCTATGGTAACAAGCAGCTCCTGTCTGTCTTCCTTCTGATTGGCTGCCCCTCATCTGGCTTTGCAAATAGAACCTGGTGATGGTGAGCGCCGCTGATTCTTGCTGTTGTAGTAACTGAAACTCTTAATTCACTTAAACATAGTTGATATTGTACACATTGCAATTATCCCAGTACCTTTTCTTTGCCTTTATTAATAGTTCCCTCTTTTATAAAAAACAAACAAACAAAAAACAACCCAAAAAGCAAGTGGGGTGAATTAATTAATAACTCATCCACCTTGATGCTGGAGCAAGTCAACAAGTCTCAAGAACTGATCTATATCCTTTAATCAAAGTTGTACACAATAATAATTTAATGGGTCTTCACCCACAGCGTGCTCATGGTCAATGGCAAGGTCACATTCTCTATGGATTTATTAGTTTGTACAAAGTGGTGATTCTAGAAACTGTTGGGGAAGGGTAAAAATTCACAAGAGCCCCCCCCCCAACCAGCATTGGAGGGGCCTCTTGTGATGGCTGAAGACTCCGCATCCCATTTTACTTTTAAACTCTAGGAACCACAAGTAAGCCTGTGGTGTGAGAACAAAGTGCCCTATTGGGGTGATACAGTATTATGAACCCATTAAGACAGAATGGGACCTGATTATTTAATATTTTGTAATTGAGTACAATGATTTTAAAGTTGTTTCTGGATTTAGCAGGTGACCAACAAAGAGGAGCCAATATGGGCAAAATATACTCTTTCAATGCTGGTTTAGCTCAGTTGGATGAGCAGGCTACCACATGCTGCATGGCT
>VUQR01010288.1:19601-41081 GCA_015108515.1 Hemichromis elongatus | reverse complement strand
CTTAGGGATGCTGTGAGCGTGTGTGTGTGTGTGTGTGTGTGTGTGTGTGTGGAGGGGAGGGGGGCGTGGATTGCTTGGGGAAAGAAGCTCCTCTTGAGTCTCTCTGTCCTTGCCCGGATGGTGCGGAACCTTCTGCCGGATTGCAGAAGTGTGAACTGCTTGTTTCCAGGATGAGACGGGTCCTTCAGTATCTGCGCTGCTCTAGTCCAGCATCTCCTGGTGTAGGTGTCCTGAAGGGGGGGGAGAGCAATCCTGCAGCAGCGTTCTGCTGACAGCTTCTTCTGACAACACTGAGACAGCAAATTCTAATAATTGAATTTTTAAGATTTTAGTCTAATTTTAAATCGCAGAAAAAGAGTGGGTAAAAGGTAAAATAATCACCTTTAAAGCAACAAGAACTTTTACAGTGTCAAGACTGCAGAAATAAAGATGCTGTTCAGTGTAGTAGTATTGGTTATTTGTCTGCTGTACTTTATTTCTCTGTAAGCTACAACAGCTACAATAATGTGATTCAGCAGAGATTTAAAACCAAAAGAAATGGAAAGGAGGTTGAAGATGTCAGCGGTGATTTTAAGGCAATCGTCCATAAATATCTATGGTCCTGAGCGCACTCATGAGGCACCCATGAAAACATCATTATTATGGAGGCCCCAAAGAGGTCCATCTGTATACACTCAGTAAAGTTTTTGCTTTTGTGTGTCCATGGGCACATGCATGTTTAGATGGTGTAACCAAATCATGAAGCCACCCACACATAACACTCGTCCACAGCTTGCCTTGTGTTGTGCAGGAACTTAAAAGAAAGTCTGGCAGTTGTTCAGTGTCTTTGACACAGGTTTTGGGAGAACATGTGCAGCCTACTCCAAATTACACCAAAGAAAAGACAGAGCGCTCTGGCTTCATGTTTTGCTCTCTCAGCGCACGTCGCAATGCGACCCCAGCCAACTTGCTCGGCAGTACAATGAGCGCGGGTGTGATTCAGCTTTCAACAGGCCTGTTACCAGGGATTACCCCAGCGTTGTTTAACAGTGTTATCCAGACCACAACAGAATGTTGTTTTATCAGAGTACTAAGTCAGACACTTTGCTCACTGACGGCTTCAGAAATGTCACCGTGAAATTTCTGAGAATCTGTCCCTGGCCTCTGCCCAGCCAGTGCAGGTGAGATCCATGAGAGAGCACAGCTGCCATTCTCAAACTTGCATTCAGACACGCACAGGCAGGCATGTATGGCCCCCATAGATAGATTGATGGTGGCGAGGGGAACCAAGGGCTGCTTGGCAGTCCTGAAATCAGGCCAGCTTTAACACAGCGGACACGCTCTCGAGCCCACAGTCATAGTAACATTTTATGTGACAAGCATTATAAAGGTGATTTATAGAACACACATGTGTTGGGTTTAATATTTTCCAGAATATTTCGCCGCGTCTATTAGGTCTGCATTTTCAAATCTGTCTGCTTGTTCGCATCATCCCTACACTGACCATTAAACAAACGTCCTGTGAAAGTAACGAGCATAGCAAATGGGAAACTTTGAATAACCTCTCAAAGGGAAGCATGCTGTTTCAAGCAAACACTTATTAGGACTCTTTATGAGACGACCTTTTTTGTATGGCACCGCCCTCTGGCTTCTTGTCTTTTGTGCGCTTTCATTTATAGCATAACTGGGCCAATAGTGCACACAGGTCCACTGCTTTTCTTTAAAAAGTCTACAGATCTCAGTGAGTGCGGTTGGTGGTGGGGTCAGTTTAAGTTAACAATCAAACTGTGGTTCACTTTATTAACTATTAAATGCTGTGCCATCCTCTGAATACAGTGCAACTTTTGTGCCTTTTGTAAATTGTGAACCTGTATTAACTAATAGAAAAGCTCATTTAGCTTTAATACATTTCATTGCATCTGGTGCCAAACATATTGCTCTGCCTGAAATCTAGGTATAGATTATATATGCAGGAAAACATTAAATGTTCCTACTCCACTCATTAAATGAGTTTCAGTTTCTGTTCACACGCTCTCTAATTTCCTGAAGATTCAGTCTCCAGACCCTGAAATAAAATTCAGAGAGAAGGAAAAAGTCATGTATAAAATCCCTTATCTCAGTCATTACTTGAATTAGTTTTGCCATCCCTGCTTTCAGTGGCTGCTGTTGCTTCTGCTGTTTTTTGGGGACATTAAAGACAAAATTAAATTCAGTTACTGGAGGTTAAAAGACTGACTGCAACTTACATGGAGACAATAAAACTGAAATTTTCAAGATAATCTCAATGCATTCACATTCTGATGCTGGAATTAAACATTTTGAAATGTCTTTCAACATCCTATTTTATTGCTATATCAGCAATAACTTATAACCTCAGCACCTTTCCCAGCATCCCAACAGTGTCTTTGTCACATTGTGTTCCTGAGGACTGTGACACGTGTGCACAAACATATTTTAAACCACTTTAAGGCAATATCCTTTTTATTTTAAATTTATTATATTATTACAAATGTTTTATCCATACATCCATTCTTAGTCTTAGTGCATTACCTTAACTGAACATTTCTATAAAGTTGTACTTTAAAATAAATTAAGCCAGTTTTAAAAAAGACATCATTGCTGTTTTTTCATTTATGAATGAAAAATGCTTCACATAGTTTGAGCTGTATTTTAAAAGGTCAAACTTTTAAAAAATGCAACTTCAGTTATGTATAACCATGAGAAAAAATAGATTTTTAATCTATTACCAGCATTCTTAACCATTTTTTTCGCCTTTCAACTCGACCGAGCCCACTGTTACTTCTTCACACTCATCTCAAACCAACTCTCCAGTTCTCACAGTCTAAAAATCAACCCTCCACGGGGTTTCAATATCCGGGTCACCTGCCCGGTCAGTCACCTGATCCTCTGAATCTTTGAGGACCTGACTGCAAACCACCACAAAGCACCGGACCTCTCTCATTAAGACACGGGGGCTTTCCACTGGGGCGTCTTTGTTCTCAGCAGGCATGGCACCATGGGACTGCCTAGGACGGGGCTGTCTCCATCTGGGCCTGGGGTCTTTATCAGAACCACCTGCCTGAGAGGGTCAACCATATCTCAAACATCTTTTTTTTCTCTCCAGAGGAAGACGAAAAATCATTTCAACTGTTTTCCCGTTAACCCGCATGCCATGGCTGAGGCCCTTTTCTGAGTATGTGAGAATATTTACCCGCGTTTTAGTTACACTCTGTGTGTAAAACTCAGCTTAACAACACTAAACATCAATTCCAAGACTTGAAAAATCTCCTTTTATTGTCTTCTAGTAAATATCTGCAGCTCTGTTATAAACATGTTCTGCTGTGGGCATGTTTAAACTCATATGGTTACTTTGGTAACCAAATCAAACAACTTCCTCTCCTCAGGAAATAATGCATATTTATGACCGTAACAAAATGTTGCCGCTATAAAGAACATTAGACAAACTTTGACTGTTGCTGACTGAATATTTTTACTTCATGTCATCAAAGTTTCAAACTGCGCAGAATTATTTTAAACACAATTTGTGGTAAATTGTGTCTATCAGTATAACTAACATCTGATATAAGAGCCACCGTCTGTTATGCAGTTTTGAGACTGAGGGATACATAAAGTTTCCAACTCAGTGGCTCATTACTCTGATATTCTGCTGATCCATCCATTTTACATTTACCTTTTTTCTTTTGTCCCACTTTCTGTCATCCACAAAAGAAAAGTACTCTTAGAGTTGGCATTCATTTGACTTGCATTCTTGGTTTCCAATGTGTTTCCTGCAATGAGAATATCAGACTTTTTGTTATTCTCTCATGTGAGTTTATGCCATGTTAGAGAATTTTGTGGTCGTATTTATTTGACAGCATTAGCAGCGTAACAGCAGTTGAAGGATTTGGCCCAAGAGAAATTTGATTCTGCTTTGAATATATTTCTAAACCACAGATAGTTTATAACACAAAGCGGGCTTTAAGGAAAAACAGTGCAGCTAAAGAATATTACGTTTGATTATTTGCAGGGTTATTACATTTTAACATGCTGCCAGTTAGCAGGTTATTCTTTTTTTTTATTAATGTGACCTGTGTAGACACAAAAAAATCACCCAAGCAACTCAAAGATCGCCATTATTAACATTATTATTTACATGGAAAAACAAAAAGAAAGTAGGAAATTGGGGAAAAGCATAGTAGATATTAATTTTAAGCTGCTGTTTGTTTGTTTTTTACTTTTACTTTTTTATTTATTCCTTTACTTATGGCTGGCTTTGTACATTTATCTGACATGTATACAGTCCTATGAAAAACTAAGTACATCCTTATTACCTACATAGGAATCAGTAGTGCTAGAAGTAGCAGCCAGGTGCTGATAATTAAATACACTTGATTAAGTGATCATCGGCAATTGTGAACACATTTATAAAAGCAAACCTTTTGGCCGTTTCCTGATTTGAAACATTGAGGTGTGTCCTAAAACAATGCCAGGGAGGAAAGACAGCAGCAAGGTTCTTAAACAAAACTTTCTGGGAAGGCTAATAAGACAACAATCAAGACAATTTTCAATCTTCCCAGAAGTAGACATCCCAGAAAACTCAACCCAAGGTCAGACAAAGCAATACTCAGAGGTGAAACCCAAGAGCTACATCTCAGTCTAAATGTTAAATGTGAAAGTTCGTGACAATACAATTAGAAAAAGACTCAACAAGTACAGCAGGTTTTAAATGAGAAATCATTTTCTCTCTAAAAAGAAAATACCAACACGGCTTAGATTTGCAAAGTTGTATCAGAACAAACCACAAGATTTCAGGAGCACGGTCCTTTAGATAGCTGCAAGCAGTGCTCATAATGGCCAGTGTGACATTTGTTAAAATCCAGACACAGCGCCAACACCTCGTACCAGCTGTCAGGCATGGTGGTGGAGGGGTGATGATTTGGGTTTGTTTTGCAACCTCTACACAACAATGTGAGAGACTGATAAAGTCAAATAGGAAACAATTACTTCAAGTTACTCAAGTTACTCTATTACACAGAGTCTTTTTGCCATCACTGTAGGTTTGAGGAGGACACAGGGGAGTTACCATTTCTCCTCTGGTGCCAGGCCATAGAAGAAGGTAGGCTGATAACCAGTTTAGTGTTTATTTGTCACCTCTTGCCTAAATGTTGTGGGTTTAAAGCCTAAATAAAAGCAATTCTTCTATAAACTCAGATTCATAAAGAAGAGCCAGTGGACTCACCAGAATAAAGGAAATTAAGTATCATGTTTGCCAGACTTTTAATCATTTTATGTCTCCTTCAAAAAATGCAAAAACTCTGCCACTGATCTCAACACAGACTTACTTTGTCACCTCTTAATAAAAAGATGATTCTGGTAATGTCAGCAGAAGTCATTGCTGCAGATTCCTGCTCAAAACTGCTCACAACATGAAAACGCAAGATCTGAAGAAGTACTGTATATAGCAGGAATAGTTTTCACTATGAAAATAGCTGCTTAAAATCTCCATCCATCCATCCATTCGCTTCCGCTTATCCTTTTCAGGGTTGCGGGGGGTGCTGGAGCCTATCCCAGCTGTCACAGGGCGAGAGGCAGGGTACACCCTGGATAGGTCACCAGTCTGTCCCAGGGCTAACACATAGAGACACAGACAACCATTCGCTCTCACATTCACACCTATGGGCAATTTGGATTGATCAATTAACCTATCCCCACAAAGTGCATGTCTTTGGACTGTGGGAGGAAGCCGGAGTACCCGGAGAGAACCCACACAAACACGGGGAAAACATGCAAACTCCACACAGAAAGACCCCGGCCTGATGGTGGCATTGAACTCAGGACCTTCTTGCTGTGCGGCAGCAGTGCTAACCACTGCACCACCGTGCTGCCTACTTAAAACCTTTCTTTTCCTAATTAGTAAGCAAGTAAAATTTATTTATATAGCACTTGTCAGTGATGCAAAGCACTGTTAGCTGTTACTTAATCTTTGTAACCTACAGTGAAATGAACATGAAGCCTTTGTATTCACTCTACATGTTCACTTTTTATATTCTTTAGACAAACAGACAAACCAGCACAGGGTTGCTTCACAGATCTGCACTCTGTGGCTGTGCAGACTTTAGCCTCATTGCCAGAACCTGTTGTGTTTCTTTTTTTAACGCTTGACATCTGCATCATGACTTTATCAATCCTAAAATAGCTTCAAGATGTTCCTTGAAGGAGAAAAGTATGCTGGTGTAAGACGGCCCAAGGTATGTGAAAGCCCTTTGCAAAGGAACAATGATTTAGTGTTCCAATACACATGTCAGGCCCAGTGTAACACCTCAGAAAAGTGGGTCTGCGTCTCCTGTCAGCAATAATTTACTGTGAAGATGAGTCAGGCCAAGGAATCTCGAGCATAAGAGAGGAATAAACACAAGAGGGCAATAGTTTACCAGGATTTACTGATTGAAGTGTCCGATATAAACTCACACTCTGTCATATCAAAACCAGGCTCACGGTTCCCAGAAATTAAAGCAATGTTTTTCCTCACTTTCGCACATGGTCACAGCTCCCCCCTCAACTGGACTTGGGTCCAGTAGAAATCCCCAGAGAGCGATTTCTGAGTCTTTTAAAATGTCTGAAATGTGTTGGGAGGGAAAGATCAATGGCTAAGATGTGGGGATTATGGAATATCTTTCAGTCAGCGTGCTGTCAGTCAAAACAGGCTCAAAGCAGCATCCCTGTCAGAGGACCTCGTTAAAAAAGCTCCAGTCCTGTATCTCCAAGTCTTACAGTTTCATGTTTTACGGCGAGTCGGCCACGCTCCGTCATTAATCAATCAGTGGGTTCCTTTTGCATATTTTGTTTCTAATGAAAGACGCCACGATGAAAGGCAGCGAGTGGCTGTTATTCAAGCCTCTCTCCATTCTTTTCCACTTAAGGACCTGATGGATAGTTTACGGTATAAAAACAGACCTGCTGTGCATTATGTCATGCCGCCTCTCTGTAGAGCCATGTGCACTGCTCCTCTTTACCAATACATCTCCCATTTAACAGGCCCTGAGGTAGATTTGCGGTGAAGACGGGTGTGGGGGTGGGTAACAGGGTGATTTTGAATGTTGCTGGAACAGGAGATGGGGTGTGTATCAGACAAATAATGTGAATAATTATTGGAAATAATGTCCAGATAGATGGAGCGATGCCAAATTATGAAATCATACGCTTCTCTCCGGTACATCACCCTGCTCATTATTTGAAGTCATGCTCGGAAAAACAGGTGTTTCCAATACTGGGTCGCCGTCTCCACGGTCCTTTACCCCCTTCATTTTCCGATGATGGTTCAGATATGATATTTCATGGCTGGAGCTGCACTCGTGATAGGAAGTGATTGGAGAGAGCCGTTCAGAAGACATCCGTGTAATAGATGCTGATTGGCCCCGGCTAAATCGCTGGAATCTGCGTCTGTATAACAAGAGGGGAACCACAAAGCTGGAGTAGGAATGATCCTAAAAGCTGAATATTTCCCTGTGCTTGGAGGTTCAAATGATTACAAGGGGGTTTTTCTGTCTCTTTAAACAGGTGCCATATTTGTGTGCATCAAGCACAACAGGAGTAGTGCAGCTGAGTGCAGTTGGCACCAACGCTTTATTCTTCATTCTCATAATAAACAGAACCAGCAGGGAGAAAAATCGTCTTTTTCTTCCAGTTTTGGTTTATGATCGATGCATTGCGTCAGCGTTTGAAGCCCATGCCTGTGATGTGGAGCGGAGCAGATGTGTGTTTTATAAGCAGAGAACACTCTCTTGTGTGATTAATAATCACGCCATTTGTTGCTATCGTGGCCAAGAGGCTGTGACTTGCGAATCAGCTCTCGTAGATAGAATGTCAAGCTCCATTCAAAAAGGCATGCTTCTTAGATGATATTTATCAGTCATTTCCAAAAGTTAATCAGTATATAGCTGTGAAACACAGAACATGTGGTGAGTAAAAGCATCATTATTCTGTTGATTACCTACTTTTAAACACTCTAATTTGTTTTGCTTATGCGCAACTCCTGTTTCCTCTGAGTTTGGGGGGTAATTTCTCCGAGGCGCATAACCAAGCAGGAACCTCCAAATTAAGCCAAAATGCTGTGTTACAGTTGTTCAATTGACCACTTGAGGCTGTTAAACAGGCCAATCCAGATAGATTGCCATTTTAAAACGCCCTTCAGAATAAATAAGTTTACAGCCTGGCACAAAACAGACGTTTGGTCTGTAGCCAGTTTCTCTGCTTCGTAACAACAGCAAGGTGGGTGTGCGAGTCTGTTGGGGTGGGAAGGGGGAAGTTGTGTTAAGGCTTTAAGTTATACATCTTTTGGTGTCTGTCCCATTGCCTGACCCTATAACTACAACCATCTGCTAATTCAGGTCTCTACACTGGACCTCTCATATGCATTTGTGCTGGTGGGGACTTTTAGAGCCTTTTCTAATGTAATTATCTAACAAATAATATGGCCTGCTATGCAGTGCATTGTACTCACAATCACGTTTGCTTCCTAAGAAGTGAGATCGATTGGTGTACTTTATAAAGATCTTACATAAGCAAATTTAAACAGAAAAAAATGTGAAAGAACAAAAACACCACATGAAAAAAGGCACTCGTCTGTAGGACCACCGTTAAACCACATTCAACCGTTTAAAAGGTATCAATGTCGGTCGAATCCAGTCCAGTCTCTGGACGCACTTCCCAATCAAGCATGTTAGTGTAATATGATCATTTAACACGCTGCTTCTCCTTTGAATATCGTCACATCCTGCACTGAAAACACAAGATGTCAACGGCCAAAATGCTCAAATTAAGACTTTAAAGCGCAAACTAATACGTGGAGTAATGTGACGCAACGTACTTCGAAAGCACTTTTCTAGTTTTAGTGATCACATAAGCTGCTTAAAAGTATAAGGTAGATTTTAACTATACAGTGCTTTATTATATACATTTCAAGCACTGTATCTACCTCAAAACTGTGGTCACTTTAAAACATGCGCATCTTTGCACTTTGAGATGAAGCTGGAATATCCGCAGAGAAAAGAAAGAGCATGCAAATCCACACAGGAAGGCTTCAGCTGGGATTCAAACTACGAACCTTGTCAAGTCCATCTTTTATAGGACGTATGTTTTTAATCTGGATTAGAAAATGTAGCATCTTCTTAATTTTCCACAATAATTGCCTGAAGAAAAATTCAAATATCCACCGTACTGCTCACAGAGAGGGAAGAAATCCAACCAATGTAAATGAATTAAAACGTTTATTGAGGGTTTCTTTTTTTTTGTTTGTTTGTTTGTTTTAGGTGCTTGGCACTTGTATTTACATTTTTTTAAAATGTTTCACAAAAAAAAAAAAAGAATTACTTTGCTATTTCCCCTTTTTCACACCTTTTAATAACAGATTGTCCTGTAAAATTGCTATACTGTTCAGCACTTAAATACACATGTGTAATACACATCACAACATACTTTAATCTGTGCCGCTATTGCTTATCTTATGTCACACAACAACTTTTTAAGCTTATGTTATTGATTGCATTCGCCATCTTATACATATATATATATATATATTTAAAACAGAATCCACTCAAAAAAATAGCCAAGAGGAGAAAAGGTTGAGCAAGTTGTGTGGTGAAGTCCTGATTTCTAATGTGCATGTTTGCTGGCATTTTCAGTTCCTCTGTGAACTCTTGCAACAATTACCAGATTTGTGTGTTTTCACCATCTGCCACCAGCATCCACCAGTTTCTCTCCTGCATGTACGTGGAGCAGTGAGTCATTCAGCGATCCTGTCCGGTTGTCCCTTTCATTCCAGCCTAAAACTGTGGATTTTGTCAGCGAACCACTGACACTTTGGCATTCCCAAACTGATACGGCACAAGTGCTGAGTGAAGTAAAAACCCTCTGTATCGCATAGAAGGCTCTTTGGTTTCAGAATGGCAGGAAGAGCAGATGACATTTGAGTCCCCAAAACATCGTCATTTGAAGAACCTGTTGCTACTATTGCACAATGACACTCACACTGATAATCCCTTCTGAAACAGAGTAAGTACACTGCCACTTCTTATAACACTGATCTGAATGAGGTTGTCGTTTCATTGCCGTCCTTCATTAATACAAAGGTAATTAAATATTATTTTTGTCTTCCACTGTTAGTACCTTTAGAAACAAAATGTTGAGAGGACATCCTTTGCTGAAAGCTTCCTTTGTACCTCAGCATATCTATCCTTCATGTGAAAACACCGGTTCAACTTAACACCAAACCCGGTTCGTAGATTTATTTTTCATATTGAAGACATTAAAAACATGGCACCCTGCGAGGTTGTGTTTGAGTTCCTAGACCATGTGCATGGACATCTGAGACGAGGAGCCATACTGACGTCCGTCACAAGAGCCGCTGCTTTGCTGGCCACCGGTGGTGTTGCCGATCATGTGCATTGCGTCCATGCTTCCGTTGGACAAGTACTGGCGCTCGGCGAATGCCCCTGCAGGAGCGGAGGAGCAAAGCAAACCCCCCTGGGGTTTCTCGGGGCTGGCAGCCAGGCGAGGAGAAGTGGGGAAGTTATATCCGTACAGATTGTAAGGGTTGTGGAGGGAGAAAGCGTTGTAGGAGCCCTGCTGCACGTGGTGGTGGCTTCCACCGAACATGTGGGCAGAGGAAGGGGAGGATCCGGATGAAGAAGACGAGGCTGAGCTGGAGCTTCCTCCAGTCTGCATCACGTATTGAAGCTGAGAGGCTGGGAATGAGCCGAGCTGACCGCTATAGCCATCCATTTTGCCTCCGCCACCGCCACCGCCACCGCTGCCGGTCAGGGAAGCGTGAGTGCCACCCTGCATGCCAGCAGCAATCAAGGAGGAAGTCCTCTGTGGCAAAAAGGATTCAGAGGGCTGACCAGAGGCCACGGCACTCCCTGCAGCCTGGAGGCGTCCATATGAACTTTCAGCCAGGCCGCCATAGCCCTGTAGGGCCGCCATGTTGCTGCGAGCACAGGCAGGGTATTCCGACAGGCCCAGGTTGCAAAGCTGACTTTCCCTACAGCCCACATTGAAGGTGTTAGGGGCCAAGTGAAATGTTGGAGGGGAGCAGGAGGGAGAGAGGAGGTGTGCTGCACTAGAAGGAGAAGGAGTTCCTGTGCTGGAGGTGGTAGGAGAAGTGCCTGTGCTGCCACCTGAAAAACAGAAATGCAGAGAGAATGAACGAAATACTCAAAAGCCAGTGTGGGAGTATCAGAAACTGTAATGCCTCGAAAGGCTTCTCTTTAAAACAAAAACAAAAAAAAGTGTATAAAACATAGAAGAATTCACTACTTATGTGCTCAAGATGTTCATTTTATAATTTGGTCCCATTTAAAATAAAGCAGGGTATCCCTTAGAGCAGTGGTGTCCAAACCCAGGCCTCGAGGGCCGGTGTCCTGCAGGTCCTAGATGCGTCCTTGATCCAACACAGCTGATTTAAATGGCTAAATTGCCTCCTTAACATGTCTTGAAGTTCTCCAGAGGCCTGGTAATGAACTAATCATTTGAGTCAGGTGTGTTGACCCAGGGTGAGATCTAAAACCTGCAGGACACCGGCCCTCGAGGCCTGGAGTTGGCCAGGCCTGCCTTGGGGCGTGGCCACACTGCGATCGATGTGTCCGTTTCTGTTGCGTTCAACCTTTGTTTATGTTTCTTTGATTAAGCACTAAATTAAAGAATTAGAGTTTGTTATGCAATATCATTCAGTAACATCAAAAGCAAAAAGTAGCAGATTGCAATAATGCGTCTGTCTTCATTTTAATATATAACCTTGTTGATCCAAATGGGTTTTGTCAAACCTCTGTTCTCAGACTAACTTCAGCCGTACTCTATATACAAGATCAAGAATTGTTTTGTAAAATACGCTGCATTAAATATTCTGTTCTGAGGAGATTTGTGTCACCCCCACTTATAATACATGCGTATAATTTTGGTGGCACAAGTGAGCCTCAGGCCAAGTCTTTCAGTGAGATGTGATAGCTGTGAGGTATTAATCACATACTTCTGTGTTAATAAGAACTTGGCTCACGTTCATGCCGCTGTCCTAAAATTCAGTTTGAAACCGGAATGAGGAGGAAGCATAACTAAATAATCCAGGACTCGCTTGGCTCGGGCTCTCCTTTTGCACCATATGCCTTCGATAATATCGCTGCAGCGCTCTGCTCAGCTCGAGGAGATGAAGGGGGAGCTTGTGAGGAGGGAGAGAAAAGAGAAGGGGGGCAAGGTAGATATATTTCGGAAAGCGAGAACGATAGTTAAGTGATGTCATGTTTTCCTCTGGATAGACGGGCTCAGGGGGCTTCGGTACCGAGGGAGAATAGTTGATTGCTATGAAGAGGAAAAGGGTCTCTGGTGCCATAAGAGCAAAGCTACACAGTTCCAAACAGTTACCACAGAGTGCACATGTACACAACACAGAGTCTTTATAAGATGATACAGGGTTCACTGACAGAGCAAGGACTTTAATTAAATCTTAATCACTGTGGAGAAGTTTAAAGATAACAAACACGTTTCAGCCCGCTCTGACAAAACATGGAGCATCACGTCATGCTGACCTCCAAGGGTAACGTGGATCAGGTCAGCGTTGCTTTAGAGTTGCTTTAAAGCAGCGAGGCCCTTGATATGAGCCATGACTCGTTCCTGGTTGTCGACACTGGAGCTGAGACAAAGGGAGGTGGCCCAAGTGACGCTGACTCTCGTCGTGGAGCCGTCCAAAAGCCACAGGGTTTGTTTAATGATTTTATATGCAACGGCTACGCGTGATGTGAAAAGTTCAGCAGACGCAGGCAGACCTGCCAGAGGAGCAGCGTATGGCCAAGCTCAAACGAAGGATAACCATAGCTGATATATGGAGGGAAAATATGCACATGGAGAGTTCACACTGGGACACCAATGGGCCAAGGTCATGGTGAGAACCACTGCACACAACTCTGGGTAACTGTGCAGTAATGTATTACACTACGTTGTAATGAGCCCTAAAAAGGATAACGTGACGTTTCAGTTATGAAAATCCAAATTTGAACAAAATACATTTATAATCACTAAACAAAAGAAAATGAAAAATGTTCAAGTCAGTGAATGTTTCCATGTTGGGTTCCAGTTTGATCTGAAATCACATTTTATTTCATAATTACTTACAATACTTGCACAATAAGTTGCCAGTGATAATGATGCGACACTAGATGCACTGACAGTCATTTATAGATTTATGACATCGGCGCGGAAATAAATAAAAACGCTGCAAAACAAAAATCATCCTTCATGTGTGTGTGTGTTAAACATAAATGTGACTGTAACATCATTTTGCAGTTTATTTTATTACCCCTGCCAAGTAGGTTATGTGTTTGTTAGCGTTTGTCATTCTGTCCATAAACACAATAGCTCAGAAAGTTATGATCTACCGAGGTCTTCAAGGTTTACTTACAGATTTATGGGTCAAAAACTGAGAAAAAGCTTTACAACATAGAAACATATACTCATAAGTGTTGTGTGTATTGTCAGTATATAGAAAATAACATGAAGGTTTAAAATATCGATTAAATATAGCATATTGTAAAAGAAAGCGATATGATACAGTTTCACAGTCAGAAGTTTATCAGTAGGGTTTTTTTTGGCCTTACATTATTCTCTATATAGACTCTAATATGTTTGTTTTTTTTTAAATATCACAAAGTTAAGGTTGATTTATTCCTTTAAGAGGAACTAAACGATGGTTCTCAGGAACATTTTCTCAGAATATATTTATTTACATACCTTGCTGTTTCTGCATATTTGTAAAGTCTTCAAATGTGAGCGTCCTCACTGGAGGTCTCCAGAAAGCATATGTTTCCATGATCGCCTCAAGGCCAGTCCTGACAGAGACACGCAGAACCAATTTTAGGACACACACACACACAAACACACAAAAAAGACAAAGAAAAGAAAAGGCAAAATTAAAAAAAAAAAAGATGTTTACAATGAAAGCTGCTGCTAAGAGAAGGAAATTAATATTATCAGTCATAGATTAATCACTGATTGTTAGTATGATTCTCTTTTTACAAGTCTAAAACTTAAAGTCTTCATCAGGCTCGATGTTATATTTACAGTCCTAGAAGCCTGATCACTGCTTGAGCTCGTCCTCAAGCTTCACCAAATCAAGACCCATCTGAACATTAATGTGTTAATAAAACAATGATGAGGAATTGGGTGACATTAGATTTTAGATCATTATGACCTTTGATTGTTATTATAGACATTTAAATGTTTGAATGAACACAGAGACACTTTATGAGAACAATAACCAAAGTTTGGGGAAAATATTCGTATTTCTTTCCTCACTCTTGCAACAAAATCAGCCTTTTAATCCTTAAATTTATGTTAAAACAGTACTTTTAATAGAGTTAAATGAAGAATTTACTCATTTCTGTTAATAGAGTTGATAAACTGTGACTTGATGAATCTAAATATACTGAAAACATCAGTGGAAGAAAAACGGGCAGTGATATTCTACATGTCAGCGAGACAGCTAGAAACATCGGGAGTCAGGGTGAGTTTGAGATATAGAATGTAGATGGAGAGAGAGGTGGGATAAACCAGAGTGCAACTAGGAGGAAACTGGGGCCATTAAAAAGGAGCAGAATTTTAGTGCGCATATAAATCTGAGGTGACATTTCATCCTGAATCTGTACATGGTTCTCCTTGCTGCTTGATTTACTTCCCCACATGGCGCTCGGCCCCGGCCCAGGCAAAGCAGCGCCCGCTCTGCTCCCTGTGTTATTTTAGGACCACCGGCTCCCTGGCCGTGGCAGCTCGTTAGTGCGCCATGCTAATCAGCCCAGCCCTCATCATCACTGCACTCATTCATACAGTCGCACTGCCACGGGACCAAAACCCAACAAATGAGCTGTATCCCTCCACCGGGCCATAAAACCTGGTCACCAGACAACTGACGACACCCCCATAACCGTAAGATTCAATAAGAAACTCAGAAAAAGGAAAACAAGATGGTGCTCAATCTGAGAATTAGCAGTGCGAGTTTGGCCTTTTTATTAATTTGGAATTTCCCCGAATATGGAATCGGTTGGTAATGCTTCACAGCAAACGAGACGTGCACGCGCATTCATTTTACAGCTTAAAAACCCAAAGAAAGTACCTTGGGCATTTTTTATAACTGTTTATGTCACCCATATCCGATACTAATAGAAGCTGAGTAACGTTTAAAAGACGCCCGTGGCAATAATAACAAATTATGACACACCTGCTTTTATGTGCACAGCTGCCTGTTTCCACTGCTTATAGTTGCAGCTGCAGCACTTTGACATTTTGCTCAACCTGGCTGCAGAGATGGCAAATCAAGAGAGGGTTACTATTTTATTAGGGGGCGAGCAAGGGTTGGTTTCACTGGAAATTACCTTGATTTTCCTTCCTATCTAGTTTTTACCACTAGGTGACAAGAAAGATGTGGACTGAACGACTGTCGTTACTCATTACAGATAATTGTGACTTGTTCAGGCTAAACACAGGAAATGTTAAGTGCTTTTATCTCTTCTGTCTCAACTGTTGACCTTTCTAACCCCAGTCTGACACAATAGCCACTGAGGATACATGTGCACATTATAAAATTATGCACGACTCTACCTGATCTGACTGCACAGCTGGAATTTCTTGACTTTGCCAACACACATCTGCATTTGCTGCAGACAACATTCACTTACCGCTCACAGGAGCCAATAACCTAAACAAGCTGCACCTGATGCCGATGCCAGCATCCAACCACTGCCACATCGAAAACTGCATCCAAATCCATGATAACGTTAGTCAGAGGTGGTCGTGTTGCAGGACTTCTCCTTCACAGACAAACTTTTGGCCAAGAGGAAAATCATGATTATCATGCTAATGATAATCATTTTTAACCAGTTTTGTTAACTGTTTTAATTTACTGAAACATCATTTAATTATCAAAATGTTGAGAAATGATGTGAAAATAATTCAGGGGATCCAGAAGCATCTGCCTTTGGCCCTACTTTTTGTATTAGCAACATTGCAGTTAAAAATGAATAATAATGATGATGATATATGATCATTTATTGCATTTATGCCCTAATACTGGGTCCACCCTCATAATTCAAGTTTGCCAAAGTGTAATTATAATCAGAGGTTTTTGTTTGATTGAACTGAATATTTCCAATTTTTTTTTCTTGATTAAAAATCGAACCTGACTGTGAGCTGGAAACATGCAGTATCTACAGTTACATTTCATATTGAGATAATAACTTCATCCTGTGTGACCAATCAAACTCCCAAATCACCATAATTATGCTGAAACAGCAGCATGAAGGTCAAAGGTCAGAGCTGCAGCTCGCTAACAATATTCATGAATGACGGAAGAAAAAAAGAAATCAGCTCCGACGCAAAGCATGAAATTGAGAATGACTGGGAGAGGGCTTTTAAGGTAACAGAAGCAGTCTGAAATCTCAGTGCATCCTGCCCAATTCTGAACCAAAACAAATCCCAGACGGCCTCGAAGGGAAGGAATCCTGAGCAGTACGTGAGGATCAATTCATTTTCTCTCTCTAAAGACAAATCTCTTGCACTCCGTTATCTTTTCATCCGTAGCTTTTCTGCAATGAAATGCCAGTTCATAAATCAAATGGTCTATTGTCTGAAAAACGAAAAAAGATGTCTCAAATATCTGTGCGCCAATAATGCGGACCAGATGAGGGGGCTGCTTTCATGTGTGGAGGGGCCTGATGGTTCGATACACCCCTTCTCTTTCCTTCTCTCCTCCGCTAATGTTATAGATATAGGATGATTCAGAGACTGGGAGCAACGGAGACGAATCAAGAGAAAAGAGGAGTCGAAAAAGGTAGAAGGAAAGGTAAACAGTGATGAGGAACATCTAGGAAAGCACTGGGATAAAATCCAACATAATCAATATTGTCATTAGGTAGCCTGAAAGGTAAGCAGAAGTAAGTCCTCCACAGTGTCAGTGCAGAGTCAGTCTGCTCTCTCTGGCTTACATCACACAGTAACAAGACAGTAACGACAACATGTCCCAGTGAACCCTCTTACCGTGCGACAAAGAGGGTCGGCCCAGTTTTGTATTGTGTTTCATTTGCCTTTTGTTTGGATTTGTGTCAGGAAGATGAGAGCGAACATATCTCACAGAATTCTGGTTGTAATTTATAGCGCCTAGATGGCTGGTTGGCTTCACTGCATTATAGGTTGTGTGGGAATGTGGGGATGATTAAAAAAAGAAAGAAAACATGAGTACAGACAGTGTTAATATTCCCGTAAGCAGGGATATGGTGATTTTCAGGTCAAAGCATGTCTAGACGTCTCGGTTAAACTGGGCTAAATTTAGTTACGTGTAGCCGTAGTTCCAATCACATTTTATGGCTGCATTTCAGTCTGAAGCAGGTCTTAAGTAGGTGATGAAATTTTAGGGGTTTTATGGAGCTAAATGTCTAAAATAAAAACAATCGGCCCACTTTGAAACTGTAGGAGAGTGTAAGAGAGATGAAACTTGGTACCTTTCACAAAATGTGGAAAAACTAATAATCAGGTCACAGCAGATGTCAGAGACAAGCAAATATTTACAGTTGAGATTAAAGATGCATGGATGCATGTTCATTACCTAGTCACAGTGCAGCAGATCATAAGCTAGGACCGGCAACATGGACCCACTAGTGTTTGAGCCAGAAGTAACAATAGCTGGATGAGGAGATGGAGAGCCAGGTTTACTGCTAATGTTACCAAGCTCAGTTAATGAGCTGCATCTATAAGCTGCACAGGTACCATTATCAGTACTAAACAACAGACTAGTAAAATACTAAAACTTACTCAAAGATTAAGAGCAAACTTCTTGGACAGTCTATACATCCCAGCAACTAATGTTATTTGTTGGAAAGGTGATCTGGGTCTGTACTGGAATCAGATTTGGTGAAACCTGGCATTAGTTACAACCCTGTGTCACAACACCTTTCAAAGCTGAAACAACTCCCAGCTTTGAAAGGTGTTAAAATTATCAAAAAATAAATACATTCATTTTTGTAGTAGACCAGTTATGTAGGTAAACCATGAACACATCAGTATCTGTTCAGTGTTTTGATGGCATGTGACATTGATTTCCTGTTTCAATGTGTTTATGCGTGTACAGGTTTTAATTTTGAGACCTGAAAATCAGAGGAATGAGACAATGAAAGCAAAAGAGAGCAAACGTCGTTTTCTCTCACTCGTGCATCAGTGGGTCTGTCTGTACTGCAGATCCGGGCAATAGACAAAGACTTTTTAATGAAGTCGCATATGTGCTATCTTCAGAGGATTATTTCCACAATAAAAGCCAGACAGTGCAACAATTAGCATGGGGTTCTTTGTTCAGCCCCTAAAGAGTCTAACAGCATTGGATCAGCATTGATTGAATCTGAATCCCGTGGCTGTTATTTATCTCTTTGCATGTGTCAGCTAAGACTAAGGCTACATCCACACTAATGCGTTTTCGTTTGAAAACGCATCGTTTTGTCTTCGTTTTGGCCTCCCGTCCACACTGAGACGGAGTTTCTGGTCAGGGAAAACGGAGCGTTTTGGATACGCTCTTGAAAACGCATACATTTGGAGACGGAGAGTTTAGGCGTAGTGTGGACGGCCAAAACGAAGACATTCCAAAACGATGACGAATGTTAGTCATATGATGCAGTCCTGTGACCACTTCATCCAAGATGGTCAGACAGCATTTTACAGTAGTTATTTTGTTTGCTCAAAGTTTTTAGTGGCCGTGTTGAAGATTAATACGTACTCATTTGTGACTCGGAGCAACAACTCCACCTCATTTTTATTCCATTTGAAACATTCAGTGCTTTGTCTCGCCATTTCGCCGCCCGTTTTAAAGAGCCAGAAAGTAAATAAACACTAGATGGAAATGATGCAGGTCGAATCATCTTACGTTTCGCACATGCGCGGTACTGGAACGTAAGCGTTTTGCGCCGTTTTAATGTGGACGCGCAAATGGGTGAAAACGACTCAAAACGATAGTGTGGACACGGAGCGTTTCAAGATGAAAGCTCCGTATTCAGATCTATCCGGACTAGCGTGGACGTAGCCTAAGTATAACTGGTTTAGCTGATAAGAGAGACTACTGTAGACACAGTAGGAGGGTGTATTGCATGGATGATGTTGTGATAATGTACCTGTTTCTTCCAGAGTCTCTGAAACCTTTGGCAAAGGGGTTGCGGTCAATCTTTAGTCTGGTGATCTGCAGAAAAGCACAACATAGAAAGACATATTTTATGAATAAACTTTTAAAAATGCTTGAGTAGAAAACATTTTAGACGCCATCGCTATAAACCCGCCTGCCTAGAGTAATTAAACAGCTTAAGTAGTGCAACTAAAGGGTGAGGGTTGTTTTTTTTTAAGAAAGAAGATTATATAAAGGGATTCTTTTAAGCTTTTCTGAGATGAGTAATTTCAGAGCATTTTTTAAAGTAATATCGTGTAATCATTTTTAACTGTGGTGATAAAATCAGAGCTGAATACCTGCTGGTTCTGATAAGCAGTGACAGTGGTAAAGACGGTCTCAGGGAAGCTGAAGGTCTTAACTCCTTCCCCACTGGGCACTGGTTTGTTTGGAGACAGTTCACTGCTGAAGTCCTTCCTGATGACATGAACGCGAGGCTGATACTTGTGCATGGAGTGGAGGATGATCTGTAAATGTGAGAAAACCAGAGAGAGAAGTGCAGCCGGTCATTTTGCGTGATACGCAGAGGTGTGTAATCTGGATCTGGATAGGTGCCTTGAAATAGACAGCTCAAAACCCAACACAAAACCTCCTTCCTGGAAAAAAAAAAAAGACACATTCTTCTTAACATCAATTAGCTGCACTGATTCCCGACCAGGGCTACGTGACATTAAGCGGAAACAAAGTTCTCGCTGCAGTGACGCTGGCTTGAGAATTATTTCACAGCAGAGTGGAGGCGTCAGACAGCGTCGGCCCCAACCTTGCCTCGGGGTTTCAGTCTGCTCCTGATTAATCTGAGAGTGAGAAAACCTCCCCAGAGCCAAACACCCACAATCCTCCCCCCCACCTCAGCACTGTGTTACAACAGAGGGGGTCATTTCAAACTACAGCCGCAGGGGGAAAACACCTCTGAATATCAAAAACGTTACGTTTGGTGTTCCAGACCTCAAATCGCACACACTACACACACGAACCATGACTGGGCATCTGTGCAGAGACGCGTGTGTTAATCTGCAATCCTCATTTTAAAGACACGTCTCCGTCTGTGCAGCTCGGTATTCATTTTTGTGGTGTTTAGGCATGCTCTGCCCAGCGATGACCTGCCAATCAAACTGCGTGGGCGGGTGCTGTGGTGTCTTTTTTTACCCGGGTGGTCAGAGAAACGGCCTCCAGGCAGCACGTCTCGCCATAACTTTTGCACCATGGAAGAAATACTTTAACATTTTGTGGGTTGTTTTCAAACTGAATTTGTTTCAATTGATAAAACAGAGCTGTGAAAAATTGAGCTTCGAGATTTTAATGTTTAAATGTAGTGATTTCAAATCAAATTAAACGGAATATGGGATTTTAGAATGACATTTTTAATTCTAATTGTCTGTCATTCCAGCTATACGCGCTCAAGCCAAATCCAGTCGTATTTGAACTTTATTTACAAGCTTTAAATAAAATGTAAATGGTCAAAAAGGGAAAAAGAAAACAGTTAAAATAATGAAACATGGTTAGCAACTGTCCTGTGGTTTAAAGTCACACTTTGACTCGCTGAACTCAGAGCAAACGACTCAAGGAGCAGCCAGAGGACATCAGCTGACAGTTGTTCACGCTCAAATACAATTATTTAATAAGTGATGTTTTCGTTTCCATGGCAGGTAATGACGTTCTTACGACCCCCTTTGAAAATCATCTGGACACTCACACCAGGGACACCAACACGTGCACATAACAGATGTCGCGTGTATGTCCACCAAGTTAGATCCTGTTCGGTTTCTAGAGCACATTTGGCTTTAATTGATTTTTTTAAACATAGTTGAAACACTTTAATAACCATAAACTATTAGTAATCAAAGCAAGCCTGTGATTTCAGCTGTAAAAACGGTGGAGGATTCGGTCCTAGTTCTCACAATGACAGCACTGACTGTGTATGAGTCAACTGTGTCTCTGAAAGGTCTTTTTACTCAGTGTAAAAGAAAAAGAGGCAAAGGCCTCGAAGCAGACTGTAGAAACATCTTCTGTGGCATTTTGAACGGTTTCACACAGCAGCATTGATACGTTACAATGCAATGGATCGTTAGCAAAGAACAAAAAAGAAGTAACAAAAAATGTTTTGGCTAGTCGTGTCTGCTTTAGCATTTTATTAGGTTTTCCCATAGAACAGCGAGAGAGGGGCGGCGTGAGGCAGATTTGAAGCTATGAGAATGCAGACTGA
Organism: Hemichromis elongatus; assembly: GCA_015108515.1. Lineage (NCBI taxonomy): Eukaryota > Metazoa > Chordata > Actinopteri > Cichliformes > Cichlidae > Hemichromis > Hemichromis elongatus. The sequence continues at coordinate 19,668 of VUQR01010288.1, read as the reverse complement.
GGGTAATGAGTCCATGCAGGCACTGAGGTAAGAGACTCTTTTAGCTTGCAGCACGCCCCCCCCCCCC
>VUQR01010288.1:0-15842 GCA_015108515.1 Hemichromis elongatus | reverse complement strand
ATAGAAGAAGTGGGGGGGGGGGGGGGGGGGGGGGGTGGGGGGGGGGGGGGGGGGGGGGGGGTATTTTTAGATTTGACCACACATCAAAGTGATGGTGATGAAATTTCCGGACTCAAAAGTGCCATAACAGATGATGTTTTTTGTTGTCGTTCACTTAGTAGGAGAGAAAAGCCTTGTGCTTACATGCCCCTGGTCATCCAGCTCGTTGTTGGTGAGTTTGAGCTTGTCAAAGCTGACCACCTGCCTCATCCAGGTGTCCCCTGAGGCCAATGAATCTGGGTGGATGTAGACCCGCGGAGGAACCGGAGAGTCTGCGTTACCCGCCACCATCCACTTGGAGCTGTGGTACACATACCTAGAAAACACAATAGGAAATCTGGTTTAAGCACACACACACAAACAGATACAAGAGGACGAGTCTGAGCTTATGTTTGAAATACAAAGGTTTTATTTCATTTGACAGAGTTTGTTCTAGAAGACCTGCGCACATTTAAATCCAATGTTATTGCAAACCTTTTTTTTTCTGTGTGCTGAACGCTTCACTGAGATTTCTTCTGCTTTGATTTCTTAATCATGTTCATGTTCCCAAGAAAGTTAGTCCATGACTAGTATTCCCTCCCCACTTCACTGTTTTGAAAACTCATTCGAGGTTATTCGAGGGTTAGAGGGGTTATTATAAAGCCCGTTTGGATTTCAAAAAGGCTGGAGTGACTTTTCTTTTTTCTTCGCTTCGCTGGAAAACAAACTCCAAACACTCGGCCACGTTGCCACAACACCGGCTGTTAAAAAACTCATCTGCTGTTTCTTCATTGCGCTTGAAATTTCTAACAAGCGCGACATAAAATATTCCATATGCAGTCGCACGCTCTGCTGCATAGTTTCAATTAAGCAAAGCCGTAATATTTGACGATGTTGTGTGTGAGTTTGGGTACAATGGGGCGACCCACCCATTAAACAGCAGGGAGAGAGGGAGAAGAAAGCAACAGAGAAAGAAAAAGAAAAGAAATGTCAAAAGTAACTGACTTTTACCCTCATTTTAAAAAGAAACGACAAGCCACAAGTTAACTCTGTGTGTGCTGCTGGAAAAAAAAAAGAGGAAAGGACAAAGAAAGGAACGAGGAAAACAAGTGAATAATGCAACAAACAATGAGGGGAAAATAAAATGCATGGAGACGAGACGGATGGCCTTCGGGAGAGACAGACAAAGGTAAAGGAGAGATAGGAGTGAAGTGCCGAGCGAGGCTGAGAGTGAGTGCGGGAGAGAGAATGGGAAGCACAGCTGTTTGCTTTTAGTTCTGGCCCTGCGCTCACTTGAAAGTGTTTTATCTGTAGCGTCTCTGCCAAAGTCATCACTCACCCCTGAAACATGGACAAAACTCTCATTTGGTCGTTTTGTTATTGCCTTGAAGGGCTGCACCACCCCGTTTTACCACACATTCATGTCCAAGACAAAAAAAAATAATAATATACCAACTCGGCCTCTTTGTGAACATTTGAAAAAGCATATAGGGGGTGTTTTTGGGAACGCTGGCAAACACACCCTCTGGCCACCATATTGGAGCTAAAGTCAGCATGCTATATTACATGTGTGAGTAAATGTTTGTCAGACAGGAGGAGTGGTTCGTGTTCTGTTTGTGTTTTTCTCTTTGTGCTGCATTGTGGGGGGGGGTTCCTCGCATTTTTTAACTTTTGCTTTTAGGAGCCTCGCATGTTTAAAAAGAATGGAGCTTAGCCAGAAAGATTTAATTTGATAGCAAACAGTTCCTTAAGTTAGATTGAGAGTCCCATTTTAGCATTGCTACGAGCCTGGTGGGACCTGTTATGTATGTCTATGACACTCCAACAGGTTTGACAAATCACAGTATTGAAAAGCCTGGGATGGCCCGTGTGCTGGGTACACTAATGTGTTCATTTTTAGCAAACAAACTCTTAAAAATCCCCACAAGAAGGTTGTTTTCGATGCTGGACTAGTAAAAAGGCATTCAGCTTATTTAATCATGTGTTTTCTTAAGTGGCTTGGACTTGAGGAGTGAAGAAGCACACATGCGCAAACACACACACAAATTGAACTGCAGGCTGCATCTGCAAATGGTCTTTGTTAACAGCCTCGTGTCTAATGCACTCCACAACCACACAACCCAAAGTTTTCATTGGTATTTCTTTCTCTCTCTCCCCTGTTTGTTACACCATAAACAGCGTAATCATCGCAGGAATCCAGTTTTCAGCAAACCATGACGAAGCTGAATGTTTCTGCACAGTTTGCAGAAAACCACATGATGAGATGCCATATTAAGGCCAATTTTATTTTGTTTTTTTTGTTGTTTTTTTTACACTCATTATTCCAATCCATTTCATCATTCATTAATCTATGATGGATTCGTTCTTTGTGGCTTTCCCACGCATCAAACGGGAGTGTACATGAGATTTCTCCCTACTCCTGATCACTGTTACCACATGTTATTTAACTGGCATTTTTACCTGAACAGGTGTATTTATCTACCTTTTTTTCTTTTTGCTCCATTTTTGGTCTCCACCAAAATTGAATAAAATATCAGTTTGGTAATAATTCTCTGGTAGTTTGTTATCATAAATGATCCTCTATATATTGGTACAGGGAAACTTCATAACAATCCATCACAGACACTGACAAACAATAATCTATTGCTACCTTTAGTGATTTACAATCTGCACAGCATACAAGATCTTCTTCCCCATTGTAAGTATCAGTTAAAATATAACATGTATAAAGGGTATTTATTAAAATGTCTTTGCTTGCTACTAAATGCTGAGATTTGGTACAGTTAACAGAAATCGCTATTTGACTACCGTGTTATCTTATATCACCTCCACACATGGCCCTGCCTTTTGACCCTCACACAAACACATATGTGTATACACACCCACAAAGGATGCCAGACGTTTCTGTAATTTCCTGTTTGGACTGCTGTTTAGGGTTATGCTCAGCGTAGTAGAGAAAGTGTTAAGAAATGAGGAAACTTTAGCCCCAAACAGGACTGGAAATCTGATTAGTGCCTTTGCTTTCATCTTCCATAAATCTGCCATCTGGCACCGGCACGATCAATAAAGACCGGACTTTATGTGACACTCTTACTGGACAGATGGGGGTGAGGGGAGCCAGCACCAAACCATACAGCTGACAAAACTGAACTGCAGCGCATGGCCCAATTCTCAATTTTCTCTGTCTCTCACACACACAGACACACAAGCACACAGTCACATAGACTGGGACAATGAAACACACAAATAGAAAAACACACAAGAAAAAGAAGGGAAAAAACGGTTGCCTGTGCATGCGTATGTGTCTGTATGCATACTCGTGTGTGTATGTGTTTGTCCAGCTCATCAAACATATACTCTTACAGAGGCTGGCATGCACATAAAAACACACATTTACACACTTGCCAAGCCCAGACTGTATATTGAGTTACTGTACTGACAGAGTAAATTGCTATTGAGTTACCATTCAGGGTTGACTTCTGAGTTTGTAAGAGAAGACCAGCAACTCTCAGTACATATAGAAGTTTTCAATGGTTCTGTGAGAACCAGTGAAGTAGGGTTACTGTTTTTAAAAAAAAAAAAAAAAAATACTGGGATTATTCAAAGCTGAAGGTGGGTTTAGGGTTCAGATGAGGTAGCGGTTAAGGTTGATGTCAAAGTGGTCCTCATAAGTATGTCTGACTGAAGGCCCATGAGGCGTGTTTCCCCTTTGAGTACGCATTCCTTAATGTTAGGCTTCACTTATTTTTTTATGTGTGTTTCTATGTATATACAAAGATCTAAGGTCCTCACAAACTGTTATAAAGAAAAAGAACGTCTGGAATTGGTGGGATTACATGAATCTGGCTACGAACGATCAGATGGGGTTTGAGGAATGAATGGCTGTGCTTGCAAATTTGTGTGTGTGTGTATTGCTCTTTTAATTGTGTCTGAGTATCCAGTCATGTGGGTTCTTTTATTTCTATACTTATGAAGATCAAACAAAAGCCAAGAAAGTTGATTTACAGTTAACAACTTGAGTAAAATTTTTGATGATTAAGATACGGTTGGAGAATCCTCGTTGGAGGAATTATTGTCTATGTTTGGCTGTTTCTGTGTCTTTTCTAAGTGCAACCCTAACAGTTTTTTTTCTAATAGAAGCAAATAAATATTTGTTTAAAGATAGTTAAGGACAATCAATTTGTTTATTGTTCAAAGGGGATATATGTAGGATATAGCTGGTGTAATAAGATATCCCCTCATTTTAGAATCCAGTGGGCACAATTAAAAACTATTTAAAAGTTATACATCCATATAAGGTTTAAATTTAGAATAGGTTTTCTTCTCCTCTCAACATAAAGTCAATTTTCCAGACAACATACATTTACAACTTCTATAAATTAAGATGGGATTAGTTTATAGGGTTGGCAAACTATGATTGACCCCACGACTAAAGTAACGTAATTGTTTTTGCATACATCTGTCTTTGATCCCTGTAGATGTCCGTGAATACGTTGGTGGCTGTTTGATCCATTTTCACATTTCTGTGCAGGAACCTGTGCATGTTAAAGCAAAACTGCAATGTACACTGCCACACACTCGAAGCAATGAGGCATGTTTGAGGAGCCAGACGGACCCCACGCTCAGTGGCCTTAACTCACAACGAACCAAATGACTGTCCACATAAAAGAAGTGTAATATATGGAGATTTAATGAGCGTGGTACCAATGAGACGTTCCTAAGGAGGGGCAGGGAGCCCAAGTAAAGCAAGTCGATTCCAATAAAGACCTTATTTCCAGACCCCAAACTCCCTGGGACTATGAGACACACCAGTGACAGCTCCCAGCTCAGTTTGCAAAGCCCTGTGGTAAATTCCCCAGCCAGGAAGAAAATCCTATTTAATTTTACAAGATCTTCTGGCCTCTAAAAATCCTCCATGTCTTGGTTCGCTGGTGGGAGAGCAAGGAGAGGCAGCAGGGCAGAACGTCTGCCATACGCTCTGGTGGAAAACTTTACATTATTAAACAATGAAATGAAATGAAGGGTGCAGGGAGGTCAAATAAAATGCACTGATTGCAGAAGTCACTTTATTTTAATTAGCTAATTTGTCTTTTATGCAGACTTTTATTTCTTCCTGATGAATGCATTTTAATTGAGTTTGACTTGTCGTGGGTGGAGGACCTTCTCTACAGGGAATGACATGGTTTTGTTTTGCAGAAATAAAGGGGATCTATTTGTGGTGTGCTCGGCTTTTGATCAAATAGTCACTCTCTCATTTGAAAACAAACTAGCTTGCTGCAATCTTTTATGCAACAGAATTATCTGCTTTAAAAATATGCCCGCCATCTGCCTTTTAAAACACTGCCGATGCACTCGATCTATCAGTGAAGACACGCACACGCATTTATGTATTTATGTTGCCACTACGTCAGTCATTTTCATCATTATTAGTACATATATGTTTTTAAAGTGCTTGAGCGCTATATTGTTTTATGTATCCAGGCAATAGAAAAACATTCAAGAGCTGTTTTTGTTTTCTCATCATTAAAAAAAACGTGTGTAAAAATCCTAATATCTGAAATTAAATCCACACTGCAAGTTAAAAACACACTTCCACGTTTCAACTGATAAGAACTAATGTGAATATTTTCTTAAAGTATAGCTAAAGATGGAAAAAATAATATTTTGTGCTGTGAAATTCATTCAAAATATAACAATAATACAGTAAAGGTAAGTTGTAAACAAGCATCCCAACTGGGTTTTGCTGTTTTAAGTAGTTTAAATAGTTTATTATCAAACATAAGACGCGTTCCATTTTTTTCTTATGAATTTTGAATATTGATTATGATGTTGCAACAAGCACAATAAAAAAACAACTGCAGCAAAGGAGCATTTAGAAAACATGAAATATGTGTTTAATGCTTAAAAAAAACATCTTACAGCTAAATAGTTGCATTATAAACATCACTGAGTATGAAAAGAGCATCGTTTAAAATTTAAGAAAAAGGCTAAGAGCTTCGCACCGTGTGTTTGGATGAAGTGTTCAACAACTGAAGTTAAATTTTAAACAATTTAATGGTCTGCGGTGAAGGTAAAAGCCAAAAAACAGACACTTATGTACCAGAAATCACTCCATGGGCTCAGAAACACTTCTGAAAACCACACCGCAGTAATTCTGAAGGATATATAGGCCTTTTGAGCAACATACAGTATGGGGACATCCAGATTAAGTCTTTGACAAGAAAGGTCTTTAATATTTCAGCAAGACAGTGTCAAACCACAATCTGCCCCGTATGACAACAGCACCGGAAAAAAAAGGTGCAGTTCAGCACCTGCATGCCTAGAACCCATTTAATCTATGTTTTTCCCCACTTCCTAAAAAAAAGTATAACATTTCTGATCTTAAATATTTGATAAAGGTTGTGGTCGTGGTTTCACTTACATATAGGGTTTAAAGATTTGCTTTCTGTTTTTATTCACATTATACACGACAGCACACCAGCCTTTTTGGAACAGGGTTGCATGTGTTTCTTTCAATCTCGAGTTTTGAGTTTTCAGTAATAATGGTAACAAATATGTTGGGAGAAGATGCAATGTATACAAAGTAAGTTATTGTTATATTTTGTGTTTTCTTTAGCATTTGACATAATAATAAAAACATGGATTTTTGCTATTTTTTTTATCCTTTCAGGTTATTACACCTCACCTTTGCTAAATAAGGTTTTTCTGTCTGCTTTGCTGTGATTGCTTTTAATGCTTAGGGGGACCCATTGCCAAAATACTTGATACACAAATAGCAGCATCTGTGTAAAAATCTGGTCAGATTGTGATTGAGATAAGTATGCAGGTCATGGGTTATTTGCCGTATTATTGCTTCAGCACAAAGTTCCAGCCTTTATTAGAAAGAATATGAATAAAACCAGACATGTTCAGTGTAGAATATATGCAGGTGACCCCCAGCCTGGAAAACCCTATACGGTCAGCCATGACAAATGCAGGTAGATGTGCAGCGTTGCATTTTTTCCAATTTTGACCTCATTTTTTCCACCCATTTCCCTGATTAGACTCGAATCCTGAGTGTTATCCTATTTGCAGGCAGACTCTGGCTCTGCTGCTCGGCCAGTGGGATGATGAATACATTTCAATCTCCTCTCTCTGGCTCTGACTTCAGGGGCCAATACTGTCTGCCTGGATATCAGTCTTATTGCATATCCAGAGAGATCCATCACATGCGAGCCTTCTTCCTACACACGCTCTCTTTAATCAAATGATGGGAGCAACTACTTTTTCCTGCACAGCCAAGAAGACGACAGCAACACCTCAAGTAGCAGTTTTGAAAAATGTGAAGCGGGAAAAAAGCAGCTGCAATACCTTTGTTTAATCCAAATCCTGTTATGTACGACACCAACATGAGAAATGGTAGGAAGATGATACAATCCAACTAGGTCAAAATGTTTACGCTCCATCCAGCATTTTGAGAATCATCCAGGAAAGTCGAGTTTTGAGTCCAGCTGTAGCAGCAGTGGGGTGCATGCTCGCTCGTGCACTCGCACACAGAGATGTGACTGTGCATGTTTAGCAGTGCAGGGATATTGGGCACTGCACTGGGAACAAAAGGTGCCCCTCTTTTGCTGATAGACAACATCTGCATGGTTGGCCATGTTGGATGGCTATGATTAAATACAATTACTCAGCATTTTTGCCACAGCTTAATTCCTGTTGTGGGTGAAAAGCATCTGAAAGAGCATTTAGACCATCACAGGACATTAAACCTTCCCACCAAAACCCAAAAGAACGAAATCATTTTTGATTTAATGGCAGTCGGGTAGGGAGAAGTCCATTTCCGCATGTGGAACAGAAAAGGAACACAAATAAAGACATAATAAAGACTGTTTCCTGTTACTTTCTTTAGTGAAGGACCTCAGTTTTGGATGCTACTCACTAGGCTAGGCTAACTTGACCTTCACATTCATTATTATGTTTATATGAGCAGTAGGTACCTGTATCTCTTGTTGTCCACAGGCACTATGTCCATGGCAATGTAGTACTGCTGATGAGGGTCCAGACCTGCTATCTTTACACGCATGGCTGGAAACATCCTCCTAAAGGGGAAATAGCAAAATATGGTGAAACATATGAGAGAGATTTATTTCAAAATAACGACATACTACATATATACACATGCACATACGTATAGATATATAAAATTTATATAAAAAGTAATTGTTTTGTGCTTTTCTTCAGCTCATTGTTCAGATGAAGTTACTGTGCTACTTGGTTCATTTATTTTTAAAGAAAAAGTTTTCTTTTTTATTCCTACTGGAGAGTATAAAGATATATTTATAGCTTTAAATATTTGCAAACAAAAAAATAAATAAAAAGGAAAAGAAGAAAAAAATGGAAACAAAAACAAGAACACAACAAAGAAATGCTGCAATATGCACATCTGTTGCTCTAAGCACTCCTGATGTTTGTCGTGATGCAATTCTGCAGACTTTGCAGGCATGAAAAATACACCAACATAACCACCACATTAATTCGTGGATTACACCAATAATAATAACAATTGTATTAATAATGATAACGGCACAAGAACATTGATTTAAAAATATTTAAATAAACTTTTTTTGACCTTTGCTCTGTCAGCCTCTCTATGATGAGGAGACATTAATGTGTCTTCATTCATTTGAATAGAACAGCTACTGTTAACGCAGTGATCTGAGACAGCAGTCAGACATATTTTAGACTGTTTATGCTCATTAAAACAGGCGATAAACAAATAAATTATTCAGGGTATTTGAATCTTACATCTTTTGATTTTCCAAATTTCTGTGTACAGTTTAGATTAACTGATCCTGATTTTTCCGTCAATAGCCATACATCCAGTCTGGACAATTTCCACCTTATACAGCTGACAGTCTTCTGAGCCTTACATATTACCTCCAGATTTATTTAATATTTTTATTTCTTTTTAATCACATGTATTTTTTTTTAATTGCTTGAACATATTTTTGAATTATTCTCTTTGCATTTATAAGAAAAATTCTATTATTGATTTGATATTTTTACATATATATATAAATAGAAATATAAAAATGATAAAATCTCTCTCTTTAATTGATTTTTATGTCTTCCATTTCCGTCATTGCAGAGGAGAGAAATCCACATCGTATTACCCATTCTATAAAGCCACTGTGACCTCTGACCTTTGGCTTTTAACGATATTGTGCAGGTGTATTGCGTTATTTTAAAACAGTTGAAACTGCCTTTTATCCTGTATCGATGATTTATTTAACTTTTATGCCTAAATATATATTAAATCAACCAACTCTTCATATTTGGAAACTATAGGCTGCAAAGCCTGAGACTTGAAGTGATGCAAACCGCATGTATATCCAATTTAAAGGGAAAAACTGCACCCATATTAAATAAAAGTTTGTATATGGAGAGGGAGACATTTCAGCTTAATTCCTCATTTTGCACTTCAAACGCCGCGTTGTTCCCCTGTTCATCTAAAGGTCGTAAATCGGGGCCTGCCTAATGAGAAAAGAGGGCTGTTTTCCTGCTTCCCTTCTCTTCTGGATTTATGAGCTTATTATGAGCAGGCCGTGAAATACGTTCGGCGACGGTCGCGTCCGCCTTCACTCTGCTTCGGCGCAAACTGATTGCTGCTCTATTTATGAGCCGATTACCAATTTAAACCCAATTCATAAAAAGGGCCAAGTGTAGTGTGTGACGGCGGGAGGAGGGCGACATGAGACCGTATTTCAATCTGAAGAGAGGAAGAGCTGAAAAACAGCTTTAGGTATATTTGAACTCGGGTTTCCAAAGTGTTGCAACAGGAAAAGAAAAGAGCTCAGTAAGATGGACCAAAGTAGATCTAACAAATGCTTCTAAATTTTATACAAATACAACTCACCTGTTAAACTGAAATAATAATGATAATAATGCGGTGTGCGATATTTTTAGAATTTATTTTTTAGCTGTGTTGCAAAAAAGTAGTTCTCCCATACATACATTTTTACAGTAGCTAGTAGAAAATATTGAACCTAACCAATGAAGTTTTTTTAATTATCAATAAAAATTTAATAATAATAATAATAATAATAATAATAATAATAATAATAATAATAATAATAATAAACAATACAAACATGAATGAGATCGCCTTTTTTACATGAAAATATCGCAGTGTTTCCAAAACCTTTGGATTCAGATATGCAATAAGAGGTAAACTGTTCTACAGAAGTGTAAAGAGCGTAATTAGATGGAATAACAGATACGGTGTTAAGGAGGGCTATTTGCCTGTGGAAGTGGAAACATTGTCAGAGGTGACGTTAGTCAAGCCGACTGTTGTGGAGCGAGCGGGGAAATGTCGGAAACGCGCGGCGCTGCGGGCGCAGGGATAAAGGTACTTCCTTCAGGATCCGCAGGTCAACTTCTGTTCTCGCTCTGTGTTTGGACTGTTGGCCCGGGAGAGCGCAAAAGAAGCCGGAACATGTTACAGAGATTAATTAGAAGCAGCTCTCCTTCTTTTCCGACATTGGGAATAACCTGCCGCGTCACGAGGGCCTGAACGCAGCACTGCGGCCTGCATGTGCAACACATTAACACCCTCCAGACAGAGCGCAGAGGTGTGTGTAGGTGTGTGTGTGTGTGTGTGTGTGTGTGTGTGTGTGTGTGTGTGTGTGAGGGGTGAGGGAGGGAAAGGGTGGGGTAGATTTTGATACAAGTGGGAGAGACTTGTTTTCATACTCTTACCTCTAATTAAATTTAATAAATAAATAATGGGGATGTGTGTGTTTGTTAATTTTTTGTGGGGCAGTGATGTATATGAACCCTACCTGCCCGCTTTGGTGATTATCATCTCCGTGCCGATGTCGTGGAAGCGCTTCCAGAGGTCTGCGCATTGCAGCTCCACCTGAATCTCATCCATGGAGGTCGGGGGAGACGGGTCGCAGGGGACCGGGGCCAGATCGGCAGATGAGCCGAAAGAACACGACGTCCTCTCGGCTAGACCTTCTCCGTCCGAGCCGGGACTCGCCTCTGAGTCTGAGGGGGAAATGAGAAAAAGACGAGAAACAGTGGAATTAAGCGCTTTAGGCTTTATGCAGGAAACTTGGCACAGCCAGAAAGTATAGCGCGGTTCTCTCGGCTCACTCCAAATCACCTGCCTGTTACAGCCGGAGAGAAGCGTTTGGCTTGCTGGCTCAGGCTCGTCGTGGAGTTCTGGGTCGGTGTCAAAAGGAGAATAAATGCAGCGTAAAGGCCTTTGAAATGCGACTTAGAAAATATTAAATTTTAAATCGGGCCACACAATGAAAGATTCTACTGGGAAACATTTAGCAAATGAAATTTCCCCTCAAGTGCTCCTCCTAGACCAACTTTTACAGACTGACCGTTCAAAGTCATCAGCGCAGTCACAGCGTTAGACCAGATAAAACGTTCCTCCGATTTTGAAGCAAATCCAGACCTACAGGAGAGCTTTTCCATCTTTCTGAGCCTCTAATTCCCCCAAAAATCAACCAAGATGACCTCACTTTATTTTACGTCGCCCTATTTCAGTGTGCTCGAAACTAGCAGCTCAAACAAGCAGGCCACAATACAGCGGACAAAATAAAAGGCAAACCTGAGGCACTCGAGTGGCTTCCTGTGAGAACTTCAATTTACTCAGTTTATTATTATTTACTTCAGAAACCTTTATTAAGTAAGTTTGCTGATGTAGAATTACAGATTCCATTCTACATTAAAAGATACTTTCGTGTAAAAGTAATAGTATTAATTTAAAAACCGATGTAAAACCTCAAAATCCGCTTCAAATGAAAGAGGAATGTAGACTTACACAATCAGCAGTTACTGTACCCCTCTTCTCTGCTTGAATCTTTAATGTAAATTTAACACATGTGATGTCTTTTAGATTTAAAATTTCAACCTCTAGAGCCTAAATATCCCAAAAAAGGATCATCTTTTTTTTTTCCAGCTGGGATGCCAAAAACCTCAGCGCTCAACACTTTGAACCTGCATTTTATCCAGATAGAAACCTTCACAAGATCACCACATGCTTTCTCTCATTTCACTTTTCTCAGAAATAGTTTATAGCTGAATATCCTACACCCTCTCCAACACCACCACTACCACCACCACCACCCAGAAAGTAAAAAATAAAAAGAATCTAATAATGTATTATTTATTGAGGGCCCTGATACAAAGAGGTTGACTTGGCAGACTAAGGGCACACAAATATGGTTATGCAAATTCAGAGCTGCCGAGAGACTGGACAGAGTCCCAGGCCGAAAAAAAACCACAGCGGCGCAGGCCGAGCCAACCGTGCTGGAAACAAGAGCATGAAGTGGAGAGATAGGACGAGCAGGGGGCGAGGGGTGCAGTGACCACAGAGACACGGAGAAAGTCTTTCCATCATCTTCTTGGGAGATCCTCAGTGTCACTGCAGCCAGTGAGGACTGTCACACATGATTCCCCTTTTAACTGTTCACACTCATGCACACAGTCAGTCAGCTGCCCCCTCACACTTTATAAACACATGCTCCTGGTGCCAAAGGAAGAGGATAGGATGGACGGCTTAAGTGAAAGGGGGAAAAATCAAGTCTGTATTATTCTAATTTAGATTGGATCAAGCAAACTCAGGGCTTTTGATGAGAAAAAAACAGCTTATTTTATTATGATAAACAGATAGACTTCTGTTGCTAACCTGCTTTAGACATTTGCTTTTATTCGTTTTTTTCATTGGCATATAATTTTCACATATTTTTTGGGGCCTAGGTTAAATCGTTTCAGCCCTGCACCACCATCAGTTTAAATAATGTCCGCAGTGAAGCTTGATTAGCTCTGTTTCAAGCTGTTTGGCACTACTTACACTTACAGTGTAAGTCTTTCATCAAATACTATGCTTAAAAATCGGAAGCCCAAATAAGGGCATAAATCTACAAGATTATAATTTGTCAGGTTTCATGCTGAATTGGGGTCTTCTAATAATCTAAATGCATTTGCTAGTTCATTCTGACAGTAACAAGGTTCCAAACAAATAAAGAATGCGAACATCTGTGTCATTAAAATTAAGCTCGGTCTGAATATTTGCAGTAAACATGGGCTGAAGAGCTGAAAATCCACTATTGGCATCTGAAACTAGATGATGGTGTGTGAAGCAGAGGCGCTCAGAGGAAACAGATGCATTCCCGACAGCAAAGATTAAGATTAAATGAGATAATTTTGGTATGAATGTCTTCAAGCTGCAGAGGGGGCGAACCAAAGGACCACGCACGAGCCGGGCCGCCCTGACACTAGGATGAGGGACATGTTTTCTGCAGCCACACACACACACATACGGATGTAGAGCTCTAAATCTAAATGACAAACAGGCAAACAAACCTAGCAGCAGGTAGAGCTCTATGTGTGCATTATGTCCATGTTTGGACTTAAATGTCACATCTGAGGTCAGGTCACAGTTTAACCACTCAGAGTAAATGTGTCAAATCGGGCAAAACAGGAAACACAGCATAAAACCTTTAGCCCAGAGTCGCACAGCGCCGAGAATATAAGACCTGGGTTTTTGTTTCAGAGCTTAAGTTCCAACTTTATGCTGAACGAATAAAAACTGACATTTATTGATAGACAAAAATTTGCCCACTCAGCAGAAAATCATTCATGACATCTGCTGTGGTTAGCTACACACGCACACACACACAGACACACACAAAATATCACATAGGGCCAGCATCTTGTGGTTCTTTAAGCTCATGCCAGGCCTTATTAAATTGAGACTAACACTGATGCTAGGCCACTAATTGGCCAGAACTGAATGGACTGTGCTGTACATTACATTGCTCGCTTGTGTTGCAGTTCACATTTTGTCACTATACTGTCAGGAGAACTCAAGCCGGGCTGAACTGTAAATAGATAGTTATTAATAGCTTAATAAGGAAAATGCTGAAAGTAATGAGGAAGTAGATTATTGGTAGAATTTATATTATCACAAATTGCCACTTTGAGATTGGATCTCATCGGTGTGAAGTACTGGTTTAACTTACTGAGTATAGATTTCTTATTATAAGTATTTAATTTCCTTCTGAAATGACTCTAATGAACAGTACTACTTTAACCTGATTTGGGCTGCAACACTTACAAATATTTTCACAAGATAAGATAAGATAACCGTTTATTAAAATTATTATTATATTAGTAGGTTTATTAAAAATCATACAACTTTTAAAAAAAATTTTTTAAATATACCCGTTTGAAATTATTTCCAAATATCCATTTGATGTTGGGGTACACTGATGAGGTATGTCATGTCTTAGTTTGCAACAATGGAAAAACGCCATCAGAGGTGGACAGCAGCGGTTTGCCAAGCATGAAATCAGTGAGTAACGCCCTCCACGCCGTGAGAGCACCTGTTTCTACACTGATGCAGACCGGAGGGAAGCAGCAAAAGCTTCAAGCCCATCTCTCTCAATCAGCCTGCATGCTTACACGAAGAGGCAGTTTTTGGAGAAATGGCAAACAGGAGGAACGGTGTAGTGACATTAAAATGTGATTTTACGTTGATCTTAATAGATTTTAATTCCCCGATTTTCAGCAAAACATCAGGTTGTTGCATGGAATCAGTTCTGCGTATGGAAGAAATATAGATATTTTAAAGCATCGCCATACAAATCGCTTAGTTTTAAATTCACAGCAGATGTGAGTAAGGTGTGATAACTTGTTAATCGATGTTTTAATGGATAAATATTATGTGTGTGGTGGAAGTAGTTCTGTGAGGTCTAACAAAACAACTTTTTTTCAGAGCTAACTGAGCTGCTGAGCTCTTCCAGGCGGGCTGTTAAATCCGAGCCTGGTTCAGTTCCGTGCATGTCTCAGTCCTGCCCTTGTCTTTGAGGCTAATAAACGTGTTATACGACCAGCCGGCTTCCAGCATCGCCTGGAGTTGAGTAAAAATAAAATCACTCCGTTAAGGATTCCTCTAAACCACATAATCTGACCACAGAGACTCGCTGTTCTCGGTCACCTCCGCCCGACGCGCCAAAGTGGAGGCTTTCGGACTCAAGCAGGGCCCGCGGAACCTGCCAGGAATCCGCCTGCTAATGAGCGGGACAGAGGGACCAGGAACTGGTCCACTCAGCCACAAATTCTGAAACTATACAAAAAGTATGAGGAGATGAACTGAAAGACCCTTGTGCTCCCCGCTGAGCCAAAAAACAACATTTTAGTAAATGAAGGATTTTTTTTCACGGACGACCAAGCTTTATTTTTTCTTGATGGTGTTTACCCTTTCACACACATACAGAAACGAGATGCTTGTAATCAGCGTTTAGTTCCACCTCCCTCAATTAACCACAGACGGCCCTGCACTTCAGTAACAAACAACACTCGAATAAACTATAGTTTTGTTTTGTTGTTTTGTTTTATTATTCTTATTATTATTGTTTTTACTTTTTAAAGTTTGCGTTTGGATCCGTTTGAAGACCGGAGAGGAGCCGTGCGACCCCAAAGGTCAGACTGCTGCAGGCGGTGAGGCAGTGTGGGGCTGAGAAATCTGCGCAAACTCAGCTTCTAACTTTCTGCGCATTAATACAAACATTCAATGATGCCGTTATGATATAACTTGATTCATACAGGCCCACGCCGAGAACTAATGTGAATTCACGCGTATATAGCCTACACTATCTACACGACTCATTCATTCCTGTATATGAATTTTATTTTTCAAGTGACCGACTTAACAAAAATCTTTTTTCGTGAATATTTTCTACAGGTAAAATTAAATTAAAGCTGCATCTGAAATCCGTGAGGCGAAAAACGAATATTGTGAACTCAAGGGGTAGTGTGTA